>BOPP01000071.1:618385-648409 GCA_017312745.1 Gryllus bimaculatus | reverse complement strand
CCCCCGGCCACGCCGCGGGCTGCAGCCACTGCGCGAAAGCGCTGGCAGTAATTTGACAGCTGCGCCCGGCGCCCGCGCCCGCGCCCGCGCCCACCTCTCGGACGCCCCTTGCTCCGCACGCCCCAACAGATTTTTGCACACAGCTCCAGCGCCAGGGAGGAGATGTTGGCGGACAGTAGTAAGTATTAGTTAATTCAGTTAGAAAACATTGCTTGTCAACAGTAGGGGACAGTGGGTAAAATAACACCAAGATTGAAAGTGTATAGATAGAAGATTGAGTGACGTGAAGCTTAATTAATGGAAGGCGTAAATAGGTAATAAAATATATATATGAACAACAATGAAGTTGTGGCAGACAATATTTTACCTTTGCCTTCGCTGCATATCAATTTCTTTGCCTTCTACACCTTTTCTCATTTTCTTGCCTTTCAACAAGTGCCGATGTTGTGTATTTGATCTACGGATCAAAGGCCAATTCCGATGTCTTCAAACTTTGTACACTAGAACTCACGACGTAGTCATTCAAGAAATGGACGGAATGTTGTCTCGATTTTTATGATATATAATGATCAATATATAATGATTATTTTTACTGTGCTGTCGCTTTGACCCGCAGTCTAATAAGGTTTCTTGCATTTGATTGCCTTCTCTGGTCACTTATTACACTCTTCTGCGCTAATACAATTCTTTCATCTCATTTGTTATTTCTTCTGAAGTGCACTAAACTGTTATTTCTCAAAATGTTTACGCATATTATTTTCTTTCCTTCTTAACTCGACTTTTACCTATTTCTAGTCACGTTCCCTCGTTCCTATGCCCGAATTCTCTGTGCAGTTTCTCGACCATGAATAGATATCCTTTCTCTCTCAGATTGACTGGTCCCGTGACTCTCAACTCATTTTTTATACTCTGTTCAAGAGAAAATATCAGCGTAAGCCATAGCAGCGGCCTATGGCCCTAGGGGAGTGGGCCGGAAGTATAATTACACGGTAGTGAACACTTGTCTATTTTATCTTTAAACGTTCTTGTCTTGTTTTTAAACGTAAAATAATATTAATTTTGGATTAATTCCTTAATATTATCCTTATTATTAAATATTTACAGATCATTGCCATTCAATATCACCCTCCGATATTTCTTCTGTTTTATTTCCTTTTGTATCTGTATAAATTACTCAGACATGTGGCAAAGCCTTTCTGGTATTTTCCTCTTCCCTTGTTGTTGCTAATTAGTTTCCTTTCACAGGTGTAAAAATCGCGTCAGTTTAAAATATTGACGCCATTCCCCGACGTCGGCTCGCCCGTTGCTGGTACTTAATGAGCCGCGTCCAGCCTGTCACCTGTGCTTGGATTTGTGGTCAGCTTATTTTTTTTCTCTGTGATGTTTTATGCTCAGCGTGTTTTAAAGCTGAACGTTTTAAAACCGCTAACTGCCATAAATAGATTGCGTTTGCTAAAAATTGTTTTTCTGTTACCTTTTACCTTACTATAGAAACGGAAATGTATAAGATAGTGTCTTTGTCTGGGGTACTATTTTTGTGTCTGAACAAAATGTAGACTAGTACACAAATATGTTTTTTTAAAACATATCCAGTACTGGAAATATCTCGAATTCTGGATTCCATGTTGCCATTCGAAGAGAAACAAATAAGTTTCCTTGTAGTTTTCAAGATAATTGACAATTAACTAATTTGAAGTACACCTTTCTACTTGGTTTTACAAAATTCTATATTTTGAGAAACAAGAAATTAAACACATTGTCTTTATTTACGTAACAAACTGTCCGTGTAATATAGTTTTTAATTTGAAATATTTTATCAAATGCATAAAAGCTATTCCTTGAAACACAAACTTATAATTGAAGTGAAATAAAATCCAGGCATCGAAATGACTTGGTGGTAATTACAACTGCAAACATTGACTTAAGTGCAGAAATGTAACGTTTAAATACAAGAAAGATATTGAAGGATGAAATATTTAAAATCATCTTTGTCAACATAGGTTACACCGCAACACATGAGACACACATTAGAAAATAAATCTATGTTGACAATGATGCCTTCAATTATTGCATCCTTTAATATGAGAACTACACGTCATCAGCATTCCCACAAAACTATTGAGACCAAATATTGTGGGTGAAAGAATGACGGACACAGGCTGTGACATTGGACAATGAATACATTAGTCAGTTAAGTAAGCTTTGAACTCTTTGTTTTCAGATCTCGAAAAAGAGACTCATTCCTTGTCCCTCGGAATCTCTATCAATACCAACGATATACCTTTTATATTAGAAGAACTAGTATAATGAGAAATATGCATAATATTACCACATTATTTTCTCAAATGAATGATACTGTAATGGATCATAAACCTGTGAATTAAAATTAATTAATATTTACAAATTTTAATTATTTCACCTCACACTTGGGCGAGTCAGATCTATTTGTGTTCGTAAACTCGATGTCAAATAAACAAAAAAATATTTGCTGACAGCCTAGTCTACAATGGCTTACTCGACGAAATCTCGAAAATATCAAGTTTATGTTCCTCATAGTACAAATTCAAATTTTTAGAGTGGATCCATGAAGTCGCCCCTATACAGGAAATCAAATAATATTATATTTATTTGGAAACCTGGCTTTCTCGTATTCCTTCCACTATCATTGAGTTTCTGTTACCTACTGATATTGACAATTGTTTATTCGTGACATTTTCCGAAATGATACTCGGCGAATTTAGATCTCTTCCATAAATAATAACATCTTTCTAGTACACAAAAAACATAGTAGACAGGCGGACAGGCAGACGGACGTTTTGAAAAACGTCATTTTTCGTTAGGCTACCCCAAAACGTGTATTTCGGTTGAAATCTCGAAATTGATTTTCTGCACCATTAAATATCTTCCCCTATACTACGTATATTACTCTGTATATACATATGTATACGTATACATATAGAGGAATGAGTTTAGTGAACATTCACCTACAATTATAATGCAGCTAATTGTAAAAAAATAGAAAAATCATTAAATTGGTACAAAGATTATCTTAATAAAAAATGCAGGTGCTACAGAATGGAATATACTTTATTGTAGTAGTGTTTTCTAATTTCCTTGGTGTGCTTTACGGTCTTGCCCCTCCCTCTTGGCCTAAGACGTAAAATAAAATAATAAGCAAATTTTGGTCCCCCTCTTATCGTGTTTTGCACTTTCGCTACTGTTTTCTTTTCAAACAAAACAAGCTGATATATTTGTCTAAGTATTTGGTTCTAGCGTTTTGTTCTAGCGTATACGCAATTGCTTTCAGGATTTATGCACTTTTGTCTTGATAATATGCCTGGGCGGGAATTTTCGTCTTTTCGATTAAAATGAAGCATTGAAACTTTTCCACCACAATATTCATTGCTATTACTTTTGTTGGTATGAAATAGTATTAATTCAATAATGCACGTTCAACTAATTATGGGGGGAATGTTCAATCAAAAATCAAATAATAACTCAGAATGTATTCCATAGCACGTGCAAAAAACATGACATTCCCATTTCTTCCCAAAATAGTAAATACGCAGAATTACCATTTCCATTGCATTGAAACATGGAACAGCAGCACCGCTGGCGAGGCCGCGTCGCTTGGGAATCGCCGGCGCCCTTTGTTTGCACACGAACGGCGTCGCCACCTGCGCGGGTGAAGGAAGACTACGGCGGGGGTCCACAAACTGCAGCGCGAGGGCCAAATTTTGATAGCTAAAAATGGATTTTGCTTTAGATTTTCTTTTAAAATTTCGATCTGCACGTTGTCAATGTCAAATTTCAGAGTTGAGAAAAATGTCGGAAATAAGAGCAGATCTATGATTTTTTTGCTTACTGTCTATCGTCCTTCCCATGACCTGCCATGGCTTGCACCAAACTAAGGCCTCCTACTGGAGAGACACCGCCTCAACGGGACAAGCTCTAAACTTTCCAACTGGGCTTCCGAAATGTGTGGACGTGTAATGCATGTAAGTAAGGCCATCCGTGGCCCGTTCCGCGACGCTTTCCGTTCACGAGTAGTGAAAATTAACGGATTGTTGCATTTCGTTTACGAAGATAAAGATTAACGAAGCTTTGAATTTCTATCATGAAGATTGAGGATGAATTCCATTTCGCTTTATGAAGGGTGAAGATAGGAGAATCATCCCTTTTCGATATCGCCGTTCTCGTCATTTGTGGCGTATATCAAAGATTTTCCAATCGCGTGTTTGTGCACCCCTGGCCCAGGGGATCGCGAGGCAGTGGCCTGGCTCTCTCGGACGGTGGCGCAAGCGCCGTGTTGAACGACCGGCCTCGCTGTGCCCGTCGCTCGCTTGGGTATCTCCGTTCCAAATTGTTGCAATGCAAATCGCGGTTTCGCCCATGAACCTGCATTTGTTTCGCACCGGTGGTCTCGCAAATGTTTTTGCATATTTTCGCTTCCGTCGTTGGGAGCGATGGCGGTTGCGGGGACGGGTCGAGTGGCGGTGGCGGAAATGCGTTCGTGTTGCCAACCTTGCTGGAAAATCAACATGATGGACTATAGTTTTAAAATGCAAATATGAGTATATTATGAGTTTATATTTACAATAACATTTTGTAAATCATAATAATATAATGATATATTTACACTTATTTCAGAACTTTTAATTTCTTGCTATTTCACTGAGGATTTTATGATATATCTGGAGAGTTTGGAAACGCAAGTGCAAGTAAGGCGTTGAATAAAAGTACGGAGAAATACAAAATTACAACTCTGAAATTGATTTTCAAATCGAAACACAATATGCCATTTTATGAAACAAGAAAGTCCATGTAGATCACGTGCATTAAAAAAGAGAAACACGCTTTCCTACCACGCCTAAGGTTATTGTATTTTATTTATCTATTTCTATCAATATTTCTAACAAAAGTTCTCCAATTATAACAAAACTAAGCATTTTATATCTTTTCTGTAGTTTTGATAATTTATTTGAAAAATACGGAATTGTTTTATGTCTACTTACATTATACATTCCTATAAGCAAGTACTATTTGAAATCTGTGAGTAATAACACTTCACATCAAAATCTCTTGCTAAGAAAAAGCTACGAACAGTGTGTCTTTTTGCCATTTATCAATTAATATTGTTTTGAGTTAGCAAGTTGGTTTGTATCCCCATGTTTTGCAGGTATAGTCAAAACTATGGGAATGGACACTTCTAATGCTGTTTTGGTCATGGTAAATCCAATTAAATATAATAGGTTTTCAATATTAATGTGCGTTGTCATAAAAAATGCATATTATTAGAAATGTGAACCAAAAGAAATAACACAAGCAGTGACTAACGTATGTACAAACAGCACTGCTACATGAATGAGTAAAAACCAGAACGGTATAAGTGACGTTCTATAAATTCTGAGAAAAAAACTTCTTTATATTAGGCTATATTTCAGTGCCAATGTAATGTCATAGTTTTAATGAACAATTTAAATATCGTGCTTTTATTAATGATTCAAATCACTACGACTTTACTGCGATATTGAACTAAATTAATATTTTTCTCAGAAATTATAAATTGTCACTTATACCTTTCCAATATTCCCCCATTTGTATACACAATATTTCTTTTTGCAGTACAACAGATAAGAACTTGTATCAATATTTTGGCGAAATAATATATCTTTCTTGCGAAATAATATTGGTTAGGAAAATGTTTCGTATGCGACAATGTTGCCTTTTTAAACATTCGCGAAATTATTTTTTTCGAGAACTCCTTGTTCGCATATGTATCTGGTCGCCCCTTTGAATTGATGCCTTATTTTACGTGACGAGACTCGGGCCATCAGGCCTGCTCTTCCGTCTGACCATGCAAATTTTGCTACTCTCCTTTCACCCACTAGCGAAGAAATGAGGTATTTCTTGGGCGACGAAACAGGCGATTTGAATTTAGCTCAAAGGCGTCATTTAGGCTTGAGGATCTTTTACATGCAAGTAAATCTTCTAACATGGAACAGCCGGCTTTACTTCCCCTCCGAAGGAAGGTGTACGAAAGATTTTTTTCGCCCTTAGAAATCCACGGCTTCGATTGGGTTGAACCCCGCTAACTTGGGTATAACAGTCTGATACGCTAACCGTTACACCATCGCCGCGCCGCCGCCGCCGCAGCCACCTTTAACTTTGAAACCAACTCACAGATTTTTTGTTATACAACAAATGGATTTTTCTCAAATTTGGAACCGATATTTGATTTATATTGCTTGAAAATAGGTGTGGTGTATTCTAACAAGTGTAGTAACATATTATGTATAGTAATATATTAAATGGTGTTTTTATCGTGGTCTGGCAACGATGAGTTTTATCATAAAGAATCTAGTAAAGCACATGAACATACATGAATCATGTGCCAAATAAAATGTCTTTGCAGAAGAATACTGAGACATAAAAAAATCTTATTTTACAGGAAATAGGATTTAAACTTATCATACCTAGGTATAAATAAACGTGGGCATTACTAAAAAGGAGCCTCCAAATTCCACCGCTGAAATTTTGATTTGAGTGATGCTTTTCGCGATTTTGATAGATTATGAAATTCATGTAACTAATAATACACCATGACAGTTTGCTACGCGATGCAGAGCAGAATTACGTCGGAATCCGCAGGTGCGAGTAGGGAGATTTCTAGGCGATACGTCGCCCTATTGCTAGAGAGTTACCAGAAACACCCACTTACCCGACCTCCCACGTCCCGGTAAACAGGAAACCTCGGACACTTCCAAAATTCTGAATATCCATACAAATTCGTAAATCGGGGACTCACTCAAAACGTTTGGACTGACGCAACTTAAAAATTTCACCGTAGTATACAGACACCGACCAGAATTGGGAGAGAACTGACGGTGGTCGCCTAGAAACATCGGTTAGTGTTGGGAGAAAAGTGACAGAGAGCAAAAATTGTCGACCAATTGATCAATTGCAGATCATCGTACAGCCAAGTTGTCCGCAACGCGAAGGGCACCTTATAAGAGACTGCCCGAGGCTGCACTCGAGGTGACCTCGCCGAATCGATTTATGTGGCTCAGGGTAGCAATTGATATCTGCAATCTCTGTCTCTGGCCGGGCTCTAGGGTACCCGTTTCGACGGTTGAGGACTGCCGCCACTCGCTGCACAGCTAGGTCGAACTCAGGAGCCGCTGTCAGGAGGAAAATTCTAGCGGCCGGCGGCTCTAATGTGCTGTCCGGGCAGTGCTCGACTGGTTTGGAAAAATTCCGCAAGCCTACATGCAGGTCGGCGCCGGATCTCGCCATCCAGCGGGGGAAATACGCACTGCACTTACGGGTCTAATGAGCTTGGCAGCTTACACACTCGCAAACACTAATCGATAAACCAGTGAATGCGAGAGGCCCCGCTGAGTCAGCAGCAGCGTCTGCGTACTCGTCTCCGCTGGGATTGAGGGGTCGCGCTCCGCTCCGAGCCTCCAGAACTTTGGGAGATGTCCAATCTAAAACATAGGTCTGAGTTCAACAGCAGAAAGCCTGTAACCTAGTAGACCTATTAGAGTACAAACTGTCGTGGTGTCCTTTAACTTGGTAGGATTTGTCCAATTTCCACAGGACAATTCACATTTCCATTAGATCCTTTGCAAACTATTCTCATAACGGAACCCACCGACTCCTAAAACAATCAAGACAAATGTCATACGTATAATGTCATTAAATAAGATTCATCACATTATTATTTAACTACCAAAAAGTAATAATCTTTAATCCCCTAACATGCCCTAGACGCTTTGTAACATTTTTTTATTCTGGGACATTCTGTATATTGAACATCGCATTTAGTTAAGAAACACGTGTAAGTACATCCACTGGCTGAACGCGCCGGCGGGTCGCCGCGAGTAGCGTTGCGTGGTGGAACAGCGCGAACAGCCTTCGGGCGAAATGAATCTTGCGCGACAAAGCAGTGCGCGTGAGGCGCGGGCGGAATCGTCTCGCCACTCGTTTGTTAGCGCGCGAAATGTCGCGCGTCGCGCAAAAGGCCGCTGCTGCGGTTTGGCGGAGTCCGCCGGGAGCCTCCATTCACGCTTGCGCGCCCGCGCGCGTGAAATAATTCAGGCGCTTCGCGTTTCCGCGTTCCGTTCTTATTCGCCCCGCTGTGCGATAAGAGAGTCTCTTTTTCGGGATGGGGGCGGTAATTCGCGCGAAATACGGCAACGCGGTTGGGATTTCGCATGCAACGCGATTTACATGTTTTCTCGTTTGAATGCAACCGGCCCTTGATTACGAGGCTTGAATAGTACAAATCGTAACGAAATGCTAATCAGGGATTGGGATGTTTTTTGTTAACGCTAGCGACGCGAGTGAAGGATTATTTTTGATATGGAATTCAGATTAATACAAATCATTTTTAATAAACTTTCAGTTTATTTTACTCATTCCCGCGGAAACTATTTCAGTTATTTTCGTTGGAAATTGTTTAACCGGCTGTATACTGACAAATGTTGTGGAAAAGCTATGGAATAGAAGCATGCGTGCTTATGAATTCGTTGCAAGGTTTTGGTCTGCAAATCTACATAACTTCATTTCTCTTGCTGCAAATTCAAGATCCGTTGAAATATGAGGGAACGGTAACAGATATCACCTCAGTTTCATCCACATGGAGTGTTTTGTAGCGAAAAGTGTCGTGTTTATTGTTCTTTTCTGGTTGCAAGGAACTTGTAGTGAATGTTAATGACGCTTATCCAGCAAGTTTAATACTTTGTCGTATTTTGGGTTTTGTTATGTAGTGAATTTATTAATTAAATAGTTTATATTTCTACTCTGTAAGTGTGTTTGGTAGCTCGCTTGATCGGGACGCGTTGAAAGAATGCCAGCAGTTGCAGATCAGTGCCCCAAACTTCCCAAACTTGGAGAACACCATTCCAAGTAGGAGCAAACAATGGCTGGAATATAATGGGAGGGAAATTTTATACATGGTAGTAGTCAAGATACATATATCTAGCAATACTTTTAAAAAAATTCTGTAAGTTTGGGTTAAAATATTTTTACGTTTGGCAACAACGTTGGTCCACATCTGCAGATTTAGACGTCGCGAGGCGCGGCGTCGTCACGATCTTACGGGCGCGGTGGCCAAGCGAGGTGGAACCGCCGCGGGCCAATAAGAAAATCGCGATAGCAAGATAAGGGATCGCGAATGGCCATTGGTGGAAAACGAGGGAAGCAGCGGGCGGAAGGCCTACTGGGGAACCCCTAGCTTAAACATTTCCAGGAGAATAAGAGCTCCTTCTGTTGAAAGGTGCGTGAGAATAGAGCTACGATATTCTGTTAGAAATTTTCGTAAGAAGAAGAGTTAGCAGTTTCTGCTTACATTGTTGTACGAGGAGAAACTCATCTCGACTAAATGTATTTGAGATGAGTTTGTTTTTTTGTGAAAGTGCGAGTAATAGCAACTACGTTTGCCTGTTTTCGTTTGGGAGCAGCGAATTGAACGGTTATTGTTCTTGTTGGAATGAAACCCGGCGCGACCACGCTCTGCCACCTAGGTTCCGGAAGTGCAGGGTCAGCCGCCGAGCCGAGGTTTCCGGGGTGACGACGCCTAGGAGGCAACGCCAGCGAGCTCCATCCGCCAATGTCAGACTCAGGAGCCCGAGCAGCCGAATGCAGAAGCAGTAAGCACACGTGTAAATAAATTAACGACAAAGATAGCTCACAAACCAGAAACTTTAAAAAAACATTAGTGAGGCTAAGCTCGCTAGAGGCACAAGCCAATTGGCAAAGGCTACGCCCTCGTTTGTAATTGCAAGTTTGCTTCTCACGATAAATATAAATTGAAAATGAGCGCATAAATGTATTTAAGTTTCTGTACAATGAAGAGTAATCTTAAACCAAAGCTATTAAGTTTAAAATTATTTAGAAGTTGCATATATATGCTTTTCATGTCTCTAGAAACTCAAACGTTAATATCTTTATTTTGTCGTCAACTTGCCCATGTTCCCACAAACCCGTATTTTCAAGCGAAGCATTCGGAAAGAAATCAGATTAAACTAATTCGACAGGGCTGAAAGTGAATCGGCGGTAATACGTTGCGCACTCGAGGTAACGCCCACGTTGAGTTGCGCGCACATAGGATTGACGACGTCTGAGTGGAAGAGTTGTTAAATGGCGAATCTCGGCAATTTTGACGGAGTGTTCGGTTGCAATATACATGCATATACACATATACATATACATATGAATTTTATGTCAGTGAAGAATTTACTACTTTATTCTTGAATCTTTTAATCATACACATCACAAAAAATTTGTATTTATATGGAATTTTATTCATGTTACTAAATATTGAATATATCTACTAGGATTTAAAGAAAATATGTTAATTACATTAAAATCATAACAATATTTTCATTAATTAACATCATAATTAATCTTATTAGATTTGGGTGTAGTAATGCCTCGATATCAATCGCAATCGAATTCATTAACATAACTCGATTTATCAGCTTTCATGGTGCTGCTTGCTTCTCCAATTAAAAGATACGGACAAGGGCGGTCCTAATAACGAGCTCGCGGACATCAGATGTGGCGATGCACAAACTTATTTTGGGCTCGTAAACTTCACGACAAGATTGCTCCAAGAACAGACCGTTAATGTCATTTCGGAGCGTCGTGAAGATCCGTGTCAAGAATGCGGAAAACCCGGTCTCGAAAGTTGTTAAACGAAATGGAGACTCTGCTGGCGAGAAACTTGGGCGAGTGAGCTTAGCACTCGAGTGCTCTTTTCCTCGGCACGCGCCTGACCTCCCGTCCTCCACTGGGTTTTTCTCTCTTTCTCTCTCACTCTTGCTTCTGGGTCTCTTCGTACGTCCCCCTCATCTTCTTTGCCTGACCTTTCCTTCAGTTCCTCCATCTTGCTCGTTCCCTTTCCAGAATTTCCTGCTCTTTTGGTACTTTTCTCTTTTTCTGGCTGGCTTCTTCTAGCTTTCTCTCTTCTGATCTCTCCCTCTCTCTCTCATTCCCTCTCTCTCTCATTCCCTCTCTGTCATTCCCTATCTCTCTCTCATTCCCTCTCTCTGAGGCGCCTTAACATGTGTTAGTCACGCAAGCAGCTGATTTATCAAAGCGTCTTCTCGGCGCCTGTCGTAGCTAATTCTTGAGCCTTTGAACTTGCGACCAGCATGCAAAGTGGCGGAGCGCCGCGGACGCGCTTCCCCTCCCCTCCCCTTCCCCTCCCCTGGCCGCGGGCACAAGCGCGCCTGGCTGTGTCTGTTTGCGCTGCGCGCTGTGTGTGATAAGTTCGCCCGTGCTCTCCAGCGCGGCGCGGCGCGGCGCGTCGGGAGCAACTTGCGCCGCAGTTCGGGGAGTCCCGGGCGCCGCCGCCGCCGCGGGGCGTCCGCGGCGGAATGACGCGCTCAAAGATCGTGGGGAGCGCTCTCGCGTTTCGCTGATGTCTTTTGAAGCTATCGCATTCAGAGATTTTTGTTGTTTATTTTGATGTAGTTACATTTATCTTTGTTGTTGCTGCTTTTATTGTTGGTGTTGCTGTCAGCTGCAACTTCAGTTCTTGCTGTTACTGTTTTACTGGCGTTTTTGTTGCTCTTTTCTTTTTTTGTTGATATGTTGTTGCTGGTTTTCTTAATGATTTTGTTGTTTGGTTGTTGCTGTATTTATTATTTTTTCTTGGTTGTTTTCGCTGTTTTTTTATTTTGTTGGCTTAAGATAACAATGCTGACTATGATATCGATGTTCTTTATCACCCATGACGTTAATAACGTTCCTGTTATTAACTTCTTGAAATCTAATTCTCAAAATGTAGTTGTTTACTAGCATCTCACATTTTTAAAGACAAAATTAAACTTATATGTATACTAAAGATATACGTATAATCTATGTTTATAATATATTTTTTTGTGTATAGTATGTGTCTATAATAATATTATAAACATAAAATTACGCAATAGTTTACAGAGATTTCCTTATCCTTTGGAAGAAACGTAACTTGAAACGTGTTACAAATCATTGAGAATGATAAATTATATTCTTGTAAGAAAATGTAAAAGCTACTGACATATTTAAATGCTCCGATTACTCTCCTCTATTGTAAGCACCGACTCACTCGATTACCTGATTTCCTTCGTCGATTCAGCTTTGCCCGGCTGCTTCGTCGGCAGACTCCCTAGAGGGAGGCACGCGTGATTGCCTAACTACTGGAGAGATAAGACTTAGGCATTTTCTTAATACTATTTTCATCACTCTTGAATTCAGTGCGGGTGAAGCCCGGTGACATAAACAAACTTACAATTAACTTAACTCGGTCGTGACCCAACTTGCAGGTGCAGCGTTTGGGCATCCCAGCGCCCGGCAGGTCTGGCGGCGGGCGTCGGCCGGACAGCCCTCAGTCCCGGATTAGGCCAGCGGCGGGCGTCGGCCGGACAGTGCCTCAGCGTTGCTGAGCGCGGGCGGCGGCGGGTACGCGCCCGGGCGATGACGGGTCGCTTCGTTATATTGTCTTTCACGCCCCGGCTCGTACTCACATGGCCCTTTCGGTCAGACACACACGTGGTGTCCCGTCCCATTGTTTGGCTTCCGTCACACGAGTCGGGCTGCGATATGTGCGAGGTGGCATTCGGGTCGATCAGGCGCGAATAGCCCCGGCTCTGAAACAAAGTAACAAGTGCACTCGCGGCTGCCTCACAAACCTGTGTCCTCGCGGCTGGCTCAAAGACAAGTGTTCTCCTCGCTACCTCCGAAACAAGTGATCGATTCTCTCTTCGGCGGTCCTTCAGGAAGAGCTCGCGTGTCACGTGATTCCTCCCCCGCATCGTATATTTCAATAGGTTGTCGTGCCACCCGTGGATCCTCCGCCAATCACGGCGCCAGCGGCGAAGCTACGCTCCCCGGCAACTTCCCCCGAAGTTACCTTCGTCACGCAAATTCTAAGAACTCGACGCGGGTAATTCCGTTGCTCGGTTTGGGGGTGCGGATGGCGTATTACCCGTGAGTCACAAGGGGTGCGTCCGGCGTGGGTTGTGCTGCACAAAGGAGGTGCTTTCCTCCTTTCCCTCGGCGCGTAGCGGCCCTCCCAGGTATAGCAGGAAACGGCATTTCCGGCTGCTCTTAAAGGCGGTGCAATTCTAATTGAAGAAAATATTTCGTTCGTGTCGTCATCTGCTATGTGCGACCGTCCCATTCCACTATGAAGAAAACGTCTTTGTAAGAAACAGACCTTTTCCGTTTGATTTCCAGTATTCCATGTCAATATATTATAGAAAGCTTTTCTATCATGCTGCTGAATATTGTGTTCAGCAATCGGATGCTCTTGCGTTAAACTGTGCCTTCACACTGTCGAATCCTGTCTTGAACAAAAAGGCTTAAAATGAAGGCCCTTCCTGAAGAGCTCTTTCAGGTATTTACGTCATTTTGAAAGTAAGATCGTCGATAATTACATTTTTTGCATGTACGTACGTGTACGACTGCCGCATATGACAATATCACCTTTCTATCTTTTCAGTGACATTTTCCCTGACTGATCAGCAGCATTACTGTAATAAAGAATGTGAAAGGTGTTCTTATCTAAGACTCGCGCACTGAATTCGAATATGAAATCAGTTTTTGCTCATCGTAGTTTTCTTGTTATACGGTACTCTGTTTTTAAGGTAATGTTTGAAACCACGAATTTATTTTGCTGTAGATTCATTTAATAATTTTGCGGATGTAATTGTTATGGATCACTAGAAATGTGCACAAGGAATTCCTGTACATGACACTAAATTCAGACACTTCACTTTTAGGATATGAAAAAGGTGAGGGAACATTGCTGATAAGCCATGCTTGAACAAATAAAATCACTTCGTGTTTCTTACTGGTTGCGTCTCAGCATTAAGAAATCTGGCAGCGTGGAAAGCGGCTAGGATGTGACTGCTTGGTGTTCTAAGTTCGTGACGGTTTGTGTTTTGTATTAATTCAGAAGAAAAGGTGGTTGTACCCTAAATACGATATGTTATCCCTGTGGAGAATTAACTATTAAAAAACAAAAACGGCACCTTAATCACAACTTTATTTCGGGCGAGGAAGGTCACCAGCACAAGAAATCGGCCTCACATATATGCAGTGTGTTGCGGGTTACACTCCTGGCATGCTGGTTAAAAGACATGACGACACATGCCCTTTGATGTTCCCATGATTTGGAGGAAATCAACACAACATACTTTTATTTCTGACACAAATAAATGGAATCACTTCAAAAACGAAGAAAACATTACATTTCAAGATCGATGTAAAAGTAAATTAAAGAAAGAGACAATTAATATTTCACGATAAAGAGCCTAGTTGAAATCATTTGCGATTTATTTTCAACTCTTGGTAACATTAAAATGTTTATTCATTCATAAGAGGTTCTCGGAAATGCACAGAGCAAGTTTTGAGGATCTCTGTTGGAAGTGGCACAGTTATTTGCACTTTGAAAAGAATGATTTATAACGTGCCGAATGTCTGTAAGGATCCAACCATTTTCTTACTTTACAGCAAGATATTCCCACATGAAAATAATATATTTGTACGTTGTGATATTCACTTTCTAAGGTACATGAGAAAATACATTACAAGAGCGAGAGAAGGTATTGTTAATCTTCACTACCGTTGACAGTGTTGCGACCTTAGACATATTGTTTAAGTATCTCCGGCTCTTACAATAAGAGCTGTTTTTGTACCAGATGTTACTTATGTGTATAAATATGTGGTTTCACATACATCCACGACACTACAAGTAATCTCAAGAAATCGTGAGAGTATGTAGAGGATTGAAATTAGTGAAGTATTTATCACAAAAAATGTGATTTTAATTTAGTAAGCGTACAGAAATGTTTGGAATGTGAGTTTGAAAAATTAATATAATTACTGTATCTGTTCACATTTGATAGTTTACTCATTAATTGAAGTCTGCATACCTCATCCCCACAGTCTGAGAGGATCTATTTCTAACTAGTTTTACTCTTATAATGATGGTCTTGAGGGCGTTAATGATGATAATGGAGATGATATTAATGATGGACACGCGAACGAGTTCAGCAGCTGTCTGCAGATGAATTCTAGTGACCGACAGCTGTGATCGGTACTTTTACGTGATTTCTCCAATCACTATGAGACGAATTTCGGGAAACTTACCTAACAAACAGACGATGCACCGCACACAGCCTTTCCTTCCTCATCCGTTTTCCCTCTCCTCCCTTTTCCTTCCTTCCTTCCACAATCACCCTGAAACCGTTCTACCACTCATGTCGGGAGCTTTGAGCTTGAACGGTGCCTCCCTGGAGAGGGTGCAAAATAAACTCACTTTATTTTCATGCATATGTAACTCGTTTTGCAATTTTGCTAAATGTTACACATTTGTTACTTTTCTACCAAAGCATAAACAGAAATTTTCCTACAATAATTATTCTGAAATATATATATATATATATATATATATATATATATATATATTTCTGTTTATGCTTTGGTAGAAAAGTAACACACGTTAAAATTAAATACCAAAAGTTAGAATGTGAAGAGAAGGTACCATCTTATAACCAATATGTTAATGGCTGGCAAGATATTAACAGATTTTGCTTTCATGATGGTACTCTTGACGTGCTAACGTCAAAAAGAGACGAATGCAAACATTTGGCTTGCGGCCTATCACCATATCACAGGATTTGGCCCGAGACCACGTGTGGGTGAAAGTTACTTTTCATTGCTCTCGAATACATTTGGGATGTGAAACTTTGAGGAGATTAATTATGACACGGAGCTCTAACATTGTGACACGGAGCAAGTGATATTGTGTGAATAGTTACGAACTGGTTGTAAGGCTTTGTATGTATCTCCAGAAATGTTTGCGTGTCGAGTTTGACCACTCGATTTTTAGTGTTACACGAGCCCTAAAGGGTGGCTTTATCCTTCTTAGCGTCCATTCTAAAGACATTCTGTATTGTTTTGCCAATATTTGTCGGAAATATTGTTAAAGATAATAAATAAATATATATTGTGTAATAAATCATTACATCATAATATATTGGTAAAAAAGATAGTATAATAACTCTTTGTGACATGCTTTTCTAGCTAACATTTTAAAAATATTCATTTAGCATAACCCTTTCTACTCAGTGTGACATGAAATACGTACTTTTGTAACTAAATCACAAGCAAAATTCATCACCCTAATTCAATAATTTTCATAATTATACGAATAATTGATTGCTTGGGTAACTAATATTATTAATTTTGAAATGAACGTCATTGGCTATTCGGAATATACTTATAGGACTGTATTTCTTTTTCTAACGAGGAATTATTTTCTTTATTTTCCTCCATATTTTTCGCATTCTGAAAGGTACGCGTTCCAACCATCGTAGACACTTCAATCTCGATTACTTGATTGGTCATTCCGGGCTCGTCAATTGCCAAGATGATAAGTCGCCTACGTGTGGCGCATGGAGGTGGCAGTGATACTCCCTTGCTGCATGGCGGCATCTGGCGCCGACCTCTCGCAGGCCAGCGGTTTTTTCTCCCAACCAGGTAGCTCCTACGATTGTCCGAGCCGGAACAAGCTCTAAGCACCCGACTGGTCTCCCGGCATGTGCTTAGTGTAGTATCTAGTCGCCCTAGAGTAAGATAATGCGCACTTGGGACCATTCGTGCGGCTGCGTTCTCGGAACTGGCTGCGACGTATTGTGTGACCGCGCGCCGTTTGCGCTGCCCAGGCTGTTTGCCCTGCGACGCTGGCAAGGAAGGCTGAGTGATAGCGGGCGGTCGCGCGCATGCAGCGGTTTATTGTGTAGTGGGGCATGAGACATATGACGCAACTGTCGGACGCAGCACATCGCCACAGTGACACGTGACGGATTTATTGGCGGTTTCCTTGTCAGCGCGGACCGAACGTTGGCCGACTGGCCGCCCGATGCAATTTTTTACATCTATCGCTGGGAGGTTTCTTGTGCGTGTTACTGACGTGAAATCATGGTTCAATTTTTATGTAGATTGTTTCTTTCATTTTTTCCGAAGAATATTTACGGTTGATGCGATAATATGGGTGAAAGATGAAGTTTCCTGCAAATGACGTATACCAGAGGTCAAGACTTTTTCGATTGTTTTACATATCCAAGCTAATTAATAAGTCCTAAAAGTACTATATTTATTAAACCCTAATACGTGTTAATTACATTAAAGAGGCAACATCACACGTCGGAAATTACTAAATATAAATGCCTAAGCTACTATAATAATATTTTTTTTAAATGTACTTTTAAATGGATTGAGACACAGAATACTAAACTATTAAAATGTAATATGAAGACTAATGCCGTATATTCTTTGTACACAGACTTCATCTACTCTCTATGTTAGAATGTATTTTAGTCGCATCTCATTGATACACTTGTTTCGACTCTTGAAGATAATTCATTCCTTTTATGCGATATTTTTCTGTGCGTTGAAAACGCTCAACTCAACTAGCACATTAGTATATAGAAATAGTACATTTGATTACTATCTCTCAAATTAATTTATTTTTAAGGTAAGAAAATGTATATAGTGGGAAGCAGATATAACGATCAATTGCTTGAAATAAAATTTAATTTCTCATTGAAAATATTTGTTGACACTGACGTTACGTTTCGATGCCACTATACTCCATTATTTCTTATTATTATATTTTTTAATCAAAATAGATTTACGGAAAGAGGATATATATTGCGACGTTTGAGGCAAGCTCAGAAACCCCACAATGCGTCGGCGTAGCCATGGCAGGTCACCGTGGCACAGGCGCCGAATAATTTAGCACAGAAACAGCGCTCTCTGTTGTTTGCGGCCCTCGGCGCGATGGCGGCGGACTTCCAATTGATGAAAAACGCGGAAGGATTCGCTGCGAAGTCATGCCAGCACTTTAAATAGCGGAGCAGCTGATCGCTCAGTCCCGTTTTCTGTACGAGACGTCGAGGTGAGAAGTTTCTCTCCTCTCTTGAAAAACAAATTAACAAATTCAAATACCATGATACAATTGTTAACTCTTTGACAAACAAAATAAAGGAAGCATCAAGCTCAGTTTGTAAAGTACAAGTTACATACACTTTCTGTGCACTCATTACAACATTCACTTAAATGGGGGCATTTACTTTTTACTTATGCAGGTCTTCTGACCTCTATTTACACTGGAGGATGTTATGACACGCAACCACTGTACATACTCGTTAAAGGGGTGACTTGGAGCACTATGGGAATACTGTAAAGGGCTTCCTAATTGTTAGGGAACTAGGCGATCTTGATGCTCCGCAGTCATGATTCGTGGTCAAAGAAAAGGAGAAAAAAATACGAAAGACAATTATTACCGACCTCTTCTCGGGACCTTGCCCCCCCCCCGGCGTGACGACGGTCAGCGGACTGGTGACGCCGAATATCCGTCTCGGCGCAGATTCGGGTTCTTACACAGCAATTTAGTGTAAGAAATCGTTCCCCCGTAAACTTAGGCGCAGCAGCTTCAGTGTCCTTTTGTCGTCTTCGTCCTCACGACGCTCACCACCGCTCCCCAATAGCACACTTTTCCGCCCTTACTCTCTCGCATCTCAGTCTTCTCCTTCGGGTGCTTCCTACCGCGTAGGTCGGTAGGAGCCGTACAATTTAATTATATATATATATATATATATATATATATATAATGGGGTAAGATTTAAACAATAACAAATGAAAATTGTGCATAAAAAGTATCTGACTTGTTTACCTTCCTATTTTCAATCGATATATTCATAATACTACTAGCACGGCAGTCGTATCTTCAAAAAGTGTGATTGTAACATGGATAATTGTGTCTAAACACTAGTCATCGTTTCACAAGATGTTTGTATTAGGATCGAGTTTTGAAATAACTATTGTAAAAGTATATTGTAACATAACACATTACTTATTAAGTAATTGAACATACTTGTTCACCTCAATTGTTATTTTATAACCGTTTCAAGATTGATCAGGGAATAATATACCGTAGTTAATAGTCATGTACATCTTACCTACACTTTAAAGTTAAGATGCCTTGAGAGACGAATATTTCATTCGCAAACTTTGAATTCCATTATGTATTCTGTTTTCCTTCGTTTCTCTGTTTGAGTATGGTATCTCACAACTCCGTCCATTGTGTAACGCCACTGTGCGTAGCGTTCCTTGCTCAAGCTTCTCCGCTCCTTCCTCCGTTGTTCCCCCAAGCCTGTCCCTGCCGCTTCGCTTGGCCCCACGCTACTGCCCTCCGGCCCTACTGCTCCTCGCTCCGACGCTGTTGGCCCCGCCGCGTTCCTCTCCTCGCCTCGCAACTAGACGCGCACCTCGGCCGACGCTACCCGCCATGCCGCACTGTGCTCCGGCGATTATCAACTCCCGTCGTCCCACCATTCTTCGTGACCCGTTTCCTTGACCTGTAGTTCCTCGCCAGTCGTTCCTCATCTTGCCTTTCCTCTCTACGCCATGCCTTGCCGCTGCTTGCGTCGCTTCTCTTCACCCTCCGGCCCGCCCCGCTCCGTCGGTAGGCTCGCTAAGCCGCTAATGTACGGCTCCCCGGAGTTCCGCCCGCGCCAACTTCATGCCAGAGCGGCGGGTGGGAGGGGCAGGGCGCGAAATTGTGAGTAAGCGCTGGGAGATCTCGACACCGTTTTAAAGTGCTCCGTGAGCTATTTATAAAGATCAGAGGCGGGCGAGCTTAGAGGGATTACTTTAATAAGGTACAGGAGACGCGGGTGTAAACCGAGACTCGAACAAAAGACCGCTCGCGAGGCAGGGCGACGAGTGAAGGAAGGAAGGGGGGAGGGAGAGCGGAGGTGGAAAGCTGAGATTCCCCGGGTGGAGGGCCGCGCGCTTCCTTGGCGCCGCCACGCGAGACGTCGCCCCCGCCCCGCCCAGCACACTGCGCCCGAACGCCCCGGATGCGCGGACGGCGCTCCCAGCCACGGCACGGGGCCCTCAAAGGGACAGATCTCAAAGTACTGATCGGTTCTTGACGTGTGGATGTTGGAATGGGAAACGAAATGGGTCCAAGGGAATTTTAATAAACAAAGAGAAATGGGAGGAGAATGAGTGCGGAGGGGGAATTAAAATATAATTATCGAGGAGGTAATAATAAATAAAATTACATTTCCCCAAAACGATGGTGTTGTAAATAATATTGGTAAATATGTTCGTTTGTCTATTTCGTAATGTGCTCTCCGATTAACCAGTGTTTGAACTCGTTTTCGCAAATTTCCAGTGACAGCGTAAGTAAACGGAATGATAGTGTATAGTGAAGTTGGAGAACATGAACAAGATGTGCTCTTTGGCAGTTGATCGACAAGAAGATATGAAGAAATCGATTCATCTACGAAAAAAAGTATTTGTTTTGGGAAACATTATTAAGCATTAATCAAATAGTATTTTCCTCTCTGCCACTATCTGTGTCTGTATTTCTCTCTCTCTCTCTCTCTCTCTCTCTCTCTCTCTCTCTCTCTCTCCTCCTCTCTTGCTCATCCTCATCTCCTCTCTTTCTCATTCTTCCTTTCACTCTCTCTTTCGTTTACTCTCACTCCATTCCTTTCAATGTCCGTCTTTTCCTTCCACTCTACTTCTTTTCTCACAATCTACCACTGTTCCTCTTTCTTCCGCCTCTCATCCTCCATCCTTGTTTTTCGATTTTCACTTTATTCTCGTATCTCCACTTATAATAGTACTTATGTTCTTCTTCTTCCCGTCTTCTTTCTTCTTCTCTTCATCCCTCTATCTTCGTTCCACTCCTGTGCATGAAACACGTTAGGCGCGCGCCGGTAGCGGTCGGAGCCCACTGTGCGGGGCCGCGCTCCGACGGCTGGGAGGGCGCTTTGTGCGTGCCGCTGAAGCTGCCCGTCCCGCACTGATATCGGAGCGGAGGGCCCCTCCGCAGCGCGCAGACGACGCAGACAGCCGGACAGTCGCCTCCGCATCGGGTTACTGCATTACGAGTGCGCGAGGCAGGGCGCGAAGGAACGGACGTTGCACTTGGATATCTTTATTTGAGATTTTTCCGCAGCGGAGGTTTTGGTCTTTTCATGACATAGGTAATATGAAGGCGAAGAATGTGGCTGTCTTCGTTGGGAACTGTAGTGATAATGAGTATTAATTCATTGTGTAAATTTAAAAAAAGAATCTTTTGAGTATTATTCATAAAACTTACATAATGCTATCTCTCTGGTTCCATCAAAAAGCGGTATTTTAGACAGGTAGTTCCTTAGTAGTGTGACACCTCCCGGCGAAGGGAAACGCGCGGTTAGCGGCCCTGTTCTAGCTCAGTCGGTCCTATTCCCTTTACTCGTGTAAAAAATAGCCAATTGTAACAACTTCCGTAACTTAAGATTCAGTGATGGAAGGCATTGTAAGCTAAAGCATGCATGGACATTCGAAATAAACAATTTGATTACTGGTAAAAGACAACGTTTATTCCTGGAACAGAGGCCTGTACATTAAAAAAATTAGAAAGGCAAAGAAAAGTTAATAAAAGAAGAAAAAATTAAAAGATTAAAATTAAAAGGAAGCTTACAACTATAGCAGAAAAAATACAATTATTGTTTTATAGTTTAGATTTAACAAGGAGTTTCCCGTCTGAGGACCTCTCTGTGCCTTGGCGGGGCACCGGCTTTGACAATACTGCAAAAGTTTATTGCCCCAGTTGACCAATGCCGTTGAAGAGCCCCTTCGTGCAGATGGTTCGGTAAGGCCGGGTGGTGTGCGGTGGCGAGCTTACCGCAGGGAATGTTCGTTCGGAGGGCAACGCCCGCCACAACAACGGCTGCGACGCGGTCAGTGCGTCTAGCGGCGTCTGGCGGCGTCTGGGGTCGGCGGCGTCGTGCGGCGCTCGTCTGGCGGCGTCTGGCCGGCGTCTGGTCTGGTTCTGGATTGGGTCTGGCGCTTGTCTGCGGGCCGGACGTGCGGAGCCAAGTGGGTCGAGTCCTGGGAGGCTTCTTTCGCGGGCGAAATTTGTAGATAACTGGCAATATCGCCTGCCGATCGCAGGTGCGGAGCACACAACAATGTCTCCCTCTGCATATGCGAATCCTCTCGAATAAAAATTTCAGTAACTGCGACATTCTGCAGAGAATACGCAGTGACAAAGGATCGACTTTTGAAGTGCTTATGCACTCCCTCTAAAATTCGCTCACTGAGAATTTTCGGTTCTGTCACTCCGCAGCGTTTGAATTTCAGACCAAGACAACCTATAACAAGTGCCTTCAGAGCGGGTGTACGTCCGCTCTCCCGAGCTTGGCTCCCACCCCAGAAGAAGTCTCTCTCTCAAAGTAATTTTATTTCTTCCTAAACGCGACCGAGTTAATTTTTATCCCACACTTTCGCTCATATGTTCTTGCTCCCTACAATGGTCGCTGTCTCTCATTGGCTAAAGGTGATGCGCGGGTGTACAAACTAAATTTCGGCCAATTGGTCCTCGCGGAGGTAATAGGATTTTTCCATTTCTCTGTGTTCGAAAGCCTAGGCACATCGTTCTGAAAGGGGCTTCGCGGCTGGTGACTTATGCTGTTAGTTGCTTCGATGCGCTTTGATTCTCTTGGTTCGGGTTAATATCGCAATGAAAAATTTAGGAGACACCGCTTGATTATTATCGATAAATGTAAGTTAGATCGCTATTGAAATGTTGAATCTTATCTCTCGAGATCGTACGGTCATTCGTTCGTAGGATCAGGGCAAAATTTTCGGCTACGGCTCCTTTCACCACACACTAGCGGGAGAAGGAGGTGTATCTTGGGGAAGAAACAGGCGACATTGAATTAAGCTCAGGCACGGTCTTTTTAGGCTTGAGGATCGTTTTACATGCAAGTAATCTACGAAACATGGGACAGGCCGCGTTAACTTCCCCTCCCCAAGGAAGGGCGTAATTGAAGGATTTTTTCGTCCCTGAAATCCACTGGCCTTGATCGGATTTGAATCCCGGGAGTTGGGTACAATCACCAGGACGCTGGGTATTAAGTCCGTATCCTGAAGTTACACATCGCCGCGCGATGCCGCCGCCATGATCAGGCCGATTTCGGAACGTACAAGGGCAGGGCGCCGTGACCGCTTTCTAACACAACTTGTAACACTCCATCTCGCGGCTGTTGGGTGGATGAGCAGGTGTGCGTACAAGCTTCGACAAGGTGGAACCGGGAAGCCCCTAACTCAAGACATGCAAGGTGCAGGAGAAGGGGACCGAGTGCTACGCGAGAAGGACTTCCGAGACGTACGGCCGAATTTTCTTCTTCAGTAAAAAAAATATCTTAAGGTACTGCTATGTACTACGAATTTAATTTTGTCTTTATAATTCAATGTACCGCTACAGTAGTAATACTTTTGTTTTTTTTCTTCTATGTACAAAAATGGTCTTAAACTTGTGCGGTAGTGTGAAAGAATAAATTTCAATAAACAACAAGAAAAATAATATAGTTCAATAGATTATGTACAAGTTACAATAGAATCTGCTAATATTAAACAAATCCCGCAACCTTATTCCTTTCAGAACACTGCTTTTACCGCAGAAAAACACAAGCCACGCGTGATGCGCGCTACGGACCTCGGGCCCTGTGACGCAATACCGTCACATTGGGCCTGACGGCCCCAAAATTTAAACCCGTCATGTGCCGACGCAGTCTGTGTGCCCTACAGCACGTCGAGATGTCTGGCCTTCACTCTCCTCGGACATCTCGCCCACACTGGCCTACAACCCCTTGTACACACGTACAAGCTTCCCGATGCAAATGAATGGAGACCGCGGGCGCAGTATGGCGGCCCCCATGCCTAAATAGTTTGAGGCGTTACACCCACCACGTTCCTAGGTAGGCTCGCCGGCTGCGCGAGACTCGCGGTTTGGTAACGCCCACAGGTGCACGACTTTTAGGATTGTCTAGGGTTGCGCTGCCTGCTTCCGTACGAGGCTCGCCGGCAGCATCCTCGGAGTTAAGCGAGCCTCCGGTAGTTTTTGGCTCTGCGGCACTACCTGAGTCAACCGCGCGAGCGCAAAACTCCCGGATGTTCAGGCTGGCAACCCTTCCTCCCCCGCAGCGTACTTTCACCAACCTAACGGTTCTGGCCCTCGTGTTAACGACGCCACAGACTACTTTATTCTGATGAACATGTTTTGCCTAGTATGGCGGCAATACTTTTTTAGACAAATTATATGTCCTTGTAAATACTTAAGCTGATGCAATTCTTCTCTTGGTTAAAAATGAAGTATTTTTAACCTTCTAACTAACCTTCATTTTCTTGTGTATAATCAATTCCTTTGGGTTGTATTTTCAAAATAGCTTTTCTCAGGCGTGTTTTCTGTAAAAGGCATAAAACGGTGGGAAAGTGCTTCGCTCAGATTCCCGGTCCAGACGGACTTTCGCATGATAGTGAATAAGTCGATTATCTTGATCTCCGACGTTGGTATTCTTCTGTACCTAATATTCTTCCAAGAAGGTGATTAGGCTCTGTTGATTCATAAAATTAAATGTTCATTTCATCACTTAAATCACTTTCAATCTGCCGTCACAATTGAAGAAATGAAACTGAAATGGAGTGAGCAGTCGTGGTACCATCAGTGTTGCCAGACGTACCAGGATTTTAATGAAGATACTAGGCACCAGGATGGAGCCATCCTGATACATTTAAATAACAGAATTTTAAGTCTACGGTAATTGATGATGATGATTTTCGTTTCGTATGATGTTTATTTAATATTTTTAAAACTAACACAAATACTACAAACAATTATGATATTGGTGAAAACACTGCATTAAGAGTGACTTAGGATGCTCTTTTCATAGCAGAAGCTCTAACAGAAGATTTAGTTTTATTTAGATAAAAAAACAATAAAAACTGTATGTGACATATGGGGGAGAACACAATTGAGAAGGCAACTGTCAGTGCAATCGTTTGCTTGAGTTGGAATATCGTTTCCCGTCATTTTAACTATAAATAGTTGAAAGATAAGTAAACGTTTAAAATAAATAAATCTAAAAAATTAAAAAGTCACAAGATTAGCAATATTTGAAAAAATAGACATTTCATTGCCGAGTTATAGAAAACTTTTTTACATCAGTAAAAGAATTGCAAGTATGTTTTTTCTACATTGCTAACAAAATAATAACTCGACTTTACATCTACTCCTACCATTACAAGCAAAAGGAGAGTTCAAGAAAGTGTGCGCATTGTGATGCGCAGACGCAATTACATTACGTCCAGAAGCAAAACAAGGGACCATCTCAGCATTTGCTCAATGGATCAGGGAAACTTGATTTTTATCATCTGATCGAGATGTGGATCATTCACCTGGAAGCTGCAGTACATACTTATTACAAAAACATTAAGTCGTTTAAAAAAAATACAATAAAATTTAAACTAATTCATAATATATCACTGTTTTGTTAAATTAAAAATTATTTTTCTTTTTGATAATCAGGGTAATCTCTAATTGTATATAAACAGTGATTCAGCAGAAAATATTTTACTTTAAACTTAAATTTGTGAACCCACAGAATAGAACGTCTTTCTTCCATCTAGTTTATCTATATTAAATGTTACGACATCGTGTTGAATTAAACAAAATTCCAGCTCACCATAAAACATATTTATCGATTTATTTTGTGTTCTTTGACAGTTCATTACGGTGTCATCCAATCGAGAACGTAAACGTCACTAAGGACACTGTAAATAATTCGAAGTAAAATATAATTATAATATGAATAATTTCAAAATTTAAGGAAATTGTCATTAGTACCAGGAATTTTAGGGAAAGCCCAAGAATTTTTGAAGGTTAGTACTTGGATATACATTTAATTATATGGCAACACTGGGTAACAGTGGTAAGGTATATTGTTACATTATTTCCAGAATCACTCTCGCCCCTTCCCTCGAGTAATGAAGAATATTGAGGTATGTTGCTCGGGTTCATTGA
Source organism: Gryllus bimaculatus (assembly GCA_017312745.1). Classification (NCBI taxonomy): domain Eukaryota; kingdom Metazoa; phylum Arthropoda; class Insecta; order Orthoptera; family Gryllidae; genus Gryllus; species Gryllus bimaculatus. Next base: position 622,482 of record BOPP01000071.1, on the reverse strand, counting down.
TGACGTAATCGATTTTCATTTTAACTATTGAAACTGTCATGCATTGTATTTTTACAATTGTAAAGGAATTTGTTTCTTAAAAAAAGGTAAATTAAAAATATTGCCATCCAGGGGCTGGTCGGTAGTCCTGGGAGAGGACTGGTCAGTTAACAGAGATCAGTTTACATTCATATTGGTTTTCAGTATCCTTTTCGATAGAAAAAAGGATTGTTGAGGGTATTGGTCTTCTAATAGGAACGCTCCTTGAGAGAGACGTCTTTGACGTTTGTTCTGATATGTAATATACACATTGAATTCGAATGCAATATTTCTCTAGACATTCTCTATATAATTCTCTTATTGCTAGAGCCATTGTATTAGTTCTTGGATATCCTCTTCCTTGCTTCCAAAGCATGTTGTGAAGAGAAGATATGGAACATGACGGAAATGAGCGGAACGTCCTATCACTCTGACCAGTCTAGAAACGCTACCCCCGCAGAAGTCCAGATTGATGTTCAACATCACTATAAAGTTTTTCGGTAAAACTCTTGAGTGTACGGAAGTGCAGATATGCAGATGTATTTTTGTTATTCCGTCACTGGCGTCTAGACCACTTTCCATGCACCAATCGATACGTATGAGGTGTCTCTCGACGCGTCTCGGTCTCCTAATGAGGAACTGATAATTTGTTTTGGGATCACGTTATAATATTGAAAGATATATCCAAAAACGTGTTTTGTCTAGTTTTGGTGCTGCGATCTTAGTGATAATGTCAGGAAGTAAACCAACGCCTTCTGTTGAGGCGGCGAAATACTCTAAGAAAAAGGAGAGAGAGCAATTAGTAGAAGCTGCAACGAATCATCGTCTCTTATATCACTAGTTTTTGTTACACAAGAGTGTTCTGGAAAAGAGACGACATACAATTTACAAAGATCATTGCTTGGAGAAATAATTAACGAGTATTGAAGAAATTGTCGCAGTTACCTCTGTCCAAACGAAATTAAACCTTCCTTTCTGCATTTCGTTGTCTTTACTTCATGCTACAACTGCATCCAGTAACTGGCACACATTGAATCGAACCTTGAAGGCGTTCAAAACGTTTTTACTAAGCTCTCTGCACTTCGCCTCTTATGGCAATGCTAGCTCATCGCGTCTAACGTGGAAAAGCGATGTATTCTCAGAATTTTTGACAATGCTCCACATGGTTCGAACGATGAGCTGCCCAGGAGCGGATGCGGCCTCACGATGACGCTCCGAACTAACAGGAAGCAACTGACAGTCTACGTCAAGGAACTTTGTACGAGAGGAATGAGTATTTGGTTAACAGAGATGAAATTCGCTTGGCGTTTTGAGAAAAATTGAGACACTCTCCGAAGCGCCATGTTTGAAATGTATAATCCTTTCATCTGAAGCGCCTTCAAAGAACATCAAAAATGCCCTATTAAAAAACAAGGCGCCAAATTTGAAGCAATTTGGCGGTCAATGTGTCAACATTATTCTTGCCCCCGAAGGCATCGAACCGGGTTAAGAGGCTTAGGGCCAGGACGCCGTAGAACCAACCGACTGTCACTTTCGACGCGCAGCGAATTGTGCTTCCCTGCTTTGATTTATTGGCTTTGAACATGTTTGACCAAGTCGCGAGTTGCAGGTTGTTAGCCAGCCCTGACTCCGATGAAGAACCACACGATCGGCCAGAGGCCGGAATGGAGCGTGAAAGAAATGACTGGGCGAGGGAGTCGAATGCGTTTGTGTGAAATCAAATGCTTCTTTGCTTGCTTTCGAAAGGCGAGATTAGAGAAACTTCGATATAAAGAGTCGGTGTTCGCATGCCCGGGGGTTAAATAAGGAATGAACGAATGGGGCACTGGGCGTAGCCTTGGCAATTCGATAGAGAGAAAAAAAGACTAAGACTAAGACTGAGCAACAAACACGATCGTCGTGCAAACGGATGACACAAATACCATCTCCGCCCGTGCCGTTCCGCCAATAATACGGCAAAATGTCAAAAATAAAATGAGAGAATTTAATAAAAACAATGAGTTAAGAAATAATTATTACAGCTCGTATCACTGAGCTAATTCACGAGCCTATTATTCAAAACAAAACAAAAATTGTTTGGAGCTGTGAACTTCCAAAACGCATAAGAGAAGAAAAAATAGTTAAGATTGAAAATAAGTAAAATAAATGTATTGATCAATGCTTCAATGCACCATAAATCAAAACGGGTCGACTTTCTGAGCGATTTGTGTCGACAATACGAATGAATAGTCAAAGGGAAAGGAACGAACCCAATAAGTATCTAGTGCTGTAGTCGATGAAGTTTGGTATATCGGATGTTTTCATAAATATAAAGTGCATATATAAACTAGTTTGCGCAATCACCTTGTAGCTGATCATGATGCTGTAAACATTTTAAAACGACTGGTTTTTTGCCAGGATGGCAATTACGACTGGCAAGGATGGCAATTAGGGCTGCAAGATGAAATATCAGATAGGACGATAGGATGACACCTTCTTTGCTTGTTGATTTTATGTAATTTTGTGTGTGTGCGTTTTATTACAATTACAACTTCTGTCATCACCACTCCTGTTCCACAGGCCACAGAGTCTACAGCATGTTATTTTGAAAGGTTTCCCAATTCTGACGTTCTCTTGGCTGATATTTAAGAATCATACCAGCCGATAACAATAAGCCTGATTTTCATTAAAATGATTGGGCGTATCATTTTAATTCCTGAAGAGAAGAGTCATAGATGCCCCTGTGGGGTGAGTGGCGAGATGCGAATTAGCACTGCAAACAGTGTTTTAGCCAATTCTGTTTCAATTTTATGAAACAAAAAACAAAGAAAATGACAAATAGAAATCGTGAGTGGCTCGGGTAGTCTCAGGTCCTCGGGAGCGCCAAGGCCGTGGCAATACCTGTGAATCGATATTGTCCCCTGAGGGACCTCATAGATCTCTACAAGTTTATACAGCAATTCAGAAAGTGAAATACAATTTTGTATGAGAGAGTGTTTTAAGTGTTGTTTTGAGGAGTCTACAGCCGCTTCTGTCAGACCATTTCGAAATGGAGAGCGTGGAATTCTACGCATGTACAGCGATGAAATTTGTTGATAGTTTTCCTGCTGTGTATTAAAATCTTTGATAGCTCAGCCAACTGGTGCGATGATTTCGGGTAGCCCCTGTGCTACCGAATCCTTTCTGAGCCGCTACGAATGCATTTGTGGTCAGGTTCTCCCCTATGACTAGGTGGACATCCCTACTGGTATGGCAGACGAATACCACGACCCAAAATTTACATCGTGCACTGCACCTACTAATGACTAATACGATAGAATCCTTCTCAACATAAGAGGTAGTATGAAAAGTTTGTGAATGAGGTAGTAATTGTACGTTACCACTTACACGTTATCTTGATAAATGATTCTTAGGTAGCCATTGCGGGACTATCTTTTCAGACCCGCTATAAATGCATTTGTGATAAGGTTCCACACTATGACTAAGTGGATATCCCTAGTGGTATGGCAGACGAATACCCCGATCCAAGACTTACAACGTGCCCTGCACGTATCATTGAATTTCTTGATAGAACTAGTCCGCAGTTGCTGGTGTGTCAATGTGCCAACACCTCTTAAAGCGTTCTATGTGCGTGGCGTTGATTACATACCAGAACGTAAAGGCATTTTTTGCTTAATACACCATAATTTTTTTTCACGACGTTGGCAACACTAATGTTGACATCTATAAGTGAACATTTGAATTACCAAGTAATCGCGCTGCAGTTTGATTTTAATTTACAATCGAATTATTATCGTATTTTTAAAAATAAATTTTCAAATACCTATGAACAGTTTTGCCTCAGAACTTATTGAACTTTAAGAATTTCTAGTGAATATGGAGAAACAAAACTGTGAGTAATGCTAGAGAATGAAAGGACATTTATGTTCGACTTCGCACTATTACATTCTTACACAAGTGTGCAAATACTGATTTTAAAATTAATGTGTCCCACCACTCATTCAAATTAACTAACGCTGTATTCACATAATTAGAAATACTAAAACTGGGAGGGGAAGCCATGATTCCGTACCTTGCGCGCTTAATGGAGGTTACTGTAA
>BOPP01000071.1:571024-617491 GCA_017312745.1 Gryllus bimaculatus | reverse complement strand
TTCTAATTTTAATTGTTATCATGTTTGCCACCGAGCATTAGCTCAAAGCGAACTTTAATAAATCTATATATCTAAACATACCAGTCACCTTTCAATGCTAGATTCTCATACAAAACGATTAATCAAGCAATTGCTTAAGTAGAAATGAACACAAATTGGTCTAAGTTTGTGAAGTTTTAATCTCTTCCAAAATGAGGGGAGAAAAATTTGGAAGTTTTAAGGAAATCTGAGGAAGAATCAAATGTAATTGTAAAAGATGTTGCGATAGAATTTCGGGACCTAATTGGGAATGAGCTGCATTATTGCATTTAGCATTTGTTTTAATGCAAGTGTGCTATGTGCATTCTTGAGTAAATTACCAAAAACGCGTAAAAATGTAGCAGTACTAAAATTCAACTATTAATATCAAATCCTGCAAGTATTTGTTACGACGATTATAATTTTGAAATTTCAATAAGACCGGTTCACATCCCCCATAGAGGATGCCATTGGGAGGTGGGAACTTTTGAACGTGAGTATAACATTATCAGCTACTACGATTCATTGGTAAGTCCAATGATAGATACTGAAAGAACATATTAAAACAAATCTGTTCATGAAAGGAATGTGAAAAAAAAATTCAACACACGAAAGTATTTTTAAAACAGCTTACAGCGTCGACGACGCCACATTTCGAGTAATTTCGATTTCCGCCTACGATGCAACCTTTTTTAAAGCTGGTTTCTCTTAACTTTTTGGTTCTCAAACTTTTTCTTTTGCGTTTCCCATTTTTTTGACTAGGAAAACCATGTCAGTGTACCCTCTTGCCCATTTTCTTTTAAAAAATAACCGTCTGATCTGTCTTGCACCCAAAACGATGTGGGAGAGTAGCGGAACGGCGTCTTATTTGATGGAAGAAAAATGAAAACGTCACAATTATGTTAGAAACATACTTTCTGTTGGTTGTTTCTATTGATTCGAGATTTATTTCAGATTTTGGGAAAATAACCTACCCCTTCGAGATTACCGCCTTCTATCTTCTTAGATTTTGTGAATCGCAGTTTGAGAATCATTACTCTAGAAATGCTGCAATGATTTTCATTGCTATTGACTCTGTTCAGTCACAGTTCTGGTTATTTTGATATAAATGATGGCAAATTAAACTGGGGACAATGGCCGGTAAGTAATACGTAAAAATGATTTGCATTGATTTCAGAAATGTTGGCCAACTTGCCCTACGTCTGTAACGCTCGAAATTAATTTTGCCAATCTGTCGGCAGAAGAACATTCGCCAGGAGACATCAAATAATGTGCTTGTAGTGATGTTGCTATAAATTGAGAAAAATATGCTTGAATATTTCTTCTTTAAAAAATATTATTGACGCCATCACCAGAATTCTTTGATAAATATTTAGAATAGTATGTTATTGAAGTAAACAACCCGGGCTCTTTGAAATTAGGTGTTTATGGCTTGCTGGATAACTCTGTTCAATGATACAATGCATACCCATACACATTGTTATCTATTTTAGACATTATTTGAATCAGTTCTTACAATACTCTTTAGAGTCGGCATTGAAACGTACATCATTCATAAAAAACAATACCCACTCTCTAACAGCACGCACTGAACTAACCCTTTGAGGAAGCTTATCTGAGAGACAGAACAATACATCTCTCAGAGCGCTTGGGGAAGCTCAACTTTTTTTGAATCTGTCAAAAGAATCGTCTACTGACCTGAACAAAGCACAGAGCGCAGTGGTATACTTTATATTACATTAATAACTACATTGTGCTTATACTCGCTTGGACCGTTGAGTTGTTGGAGGGTTGAAGAGAGCAACGGAAGGGAGAGAGGGTGAAGATGGAAAGGCGGTGGGAGGTGCCCTTTGTCTTGGAGCCAGTGAAGCTCCGCGATCTGATATCAGGTCAGAGCCTCGGGAGACCTTTTCTGTGTACCCGCTCAGTGCAGCGCCGATTCGTGATGGATAGACGCGCTCTGTTGTATTGCTGCGGGACAAAGGGAGTCGAGCTGCTTGTTCGCTCGTAGTTTTGAGAAGAAAGAAGGGTAATTTTGTCCTCTATTGTTCTTATTCTTTCGAATTACCCCATCAGAAGCCATGCTTTCTTGTATTGCTTATTTTTTGTTGAGTTAGGATGCTGATGTTTTAAGTACAATAAAAGCCACTAAATTTCCCATATAAATATATTTATCAGTATTTCACTCTTTCCTTTCCTTCTTCTTCTTCTGATAGGGTGGCAGTTTTTTATGTAATAAAATGAAATAATTATGTCGTGTTCACGAAATATTTTAAAACTACTTCAATATTAGACGCTTAACGTTAAACACGGCAGTGAAGATCAAATGGCAGTATGACTTTACGTAAGTTCGACTTCAGGAGTTTGTATCACTATCAGAGTCACAAGTTATGAACTGTCTTTATTGGCTTAATAAATTGCTGGATTGAAAAAAAAAGGCTGGTAGAGCAGTGTTGTCTCCCTTGTTTCCGTGTTCTGCATTCCCAGTCTTCTGTAGTTTCAGAGCGACGTAGTTACCCATTAATGTTTCAACAAAGGTGCATAATGTCTAGGGGCTGAAAGTTCAAATCAAACAATACTTCAAAAAGACAATAATTATTATTAAAATAGGAGTGCAAAAAGGTATTTATGACTAAAGTAGAGGTGCAAAAAGGAATGTAAACACTACAAAATCACTATTTCAAAGGAGTGATTGTATACATTTAGTAATTAAAATGATTAAAATCATAACACTAAAATTTCCATTGGCCCTTGGAATGAAACTATCTTTTCTTAGTAATCTTGATTGAACATGACCACCCGGCATGATGACAGCGAATTTCCTTTACTCACTGTCTACGAAATAATATTTTGCGTTTCCTTTTGAATCTTGAAATGACATAATTGAAAACGGAATTCGTTTTCGTTTTGCGCGATTCGATCGCCAACACTGAAATACGTTTCGTTTACAAAGGGTACTATTCTCAAAAGCGATCCGAGGTTGTACTCAAAAGTACGGCGGGATTCTTCGTGAGCAAATGATGTCACGCGGCATCAATGAAACAATTTACAAAATCTTGACTGGCATCATCTTCTTTTCTCTTTTAGATCTTTACGACTACCGGGCTCTGAATCCTCCACTTCCGCAGAAAGACAATCTCGACATGCTTTTGTTGTAGGTATGTTTTCAGGTTGACTGAGGCTGGAGCCCAGAGACAAAGAAACAATTAATGACGGAAAAGGATGAAAAGGGCAAAATTAGACAAAATACCATAAAAGGCATCAGAAGCTAAAACAGTCAGAATGACAAAATATTTATGAACTCCCGATGCGCAATTAAGTGGTTCCTATTATTAAAAGTCGTAAATCCATAACAATAATAAACAGACATCTTGCCAAACTTTCGGGGTCTTGTAATGCCCTTCACCTCGATTTACTTATTGAACTTTGCAATATTTTACCTACGAGAGTATTTTTCTGTAAAGAATCTAGTCGCTTCTCTTTGAGCGAGAAAGATTGGAAATTTAAAAAAAAACGAACATTTTTGTTAGTTTGCTTGTTTATTGATTATCAGATAGTACTATAGCAATGAAGGCCTATAATACAAAACTTATACGAAAACTCAACGGTTGACTGGTATTGTATCATTATTGAGAACACATTGTTTGACCAAAACGTCTTATAAACGTAGTCTGAACGCGCAAATTCGCCATTCTCATCATTGTCTTTTGCGTATTCAGAACGATCGTATGTATATACATATTTTGTAAAATATTTCGACAGTGCAATTCAGTACTAAATTTTTTTATTTAATTTAAATTAAAAAAATACTTTTTAGGCAATATTGAAATTGTTATGCAAATCACTCAACACTAATAGTTTTTCAGAACACTGTTACTTAATGCGTAGGGAAAATCTGTAAGCTGCGTGATGAAATATTTATTGCTATTTACGGGTTCTGAGTTTAAGACAAGATCACCAAAATAAATGAGCTTAGAAGACGCACTAAGATCGTATTACGCAGATACGAATAGATATTGTTTTACGTGTTTATAATACATATTTCACTGCTATACATTTTCTGGATGCAATGAAGCACATCTATTTTACTTGGTCATTTTGATATAAATATTCCCCTATTCTGTTTTTATTAACTTTAGATATAACTTTGATTGAACTGCTAACAAAATTAAAGCTACATTGACCAATATTGGGTAGGAGTAAATAATTAATTTATTTTGTTTCAGGTGAGTTTCTGAATGTGCAGTAATTCCCGTCAGGAAGTTGTGCTCATTACACTGGTAAGTTAAGAAGCAGATGAGAACGGAGATGTTCGCATTTCAATTACTTAATTTTAATTTCATGTTACTTTTAATTAAATTTAATAAATAATATTCAGTGATGTACATAACATTTAAATTTCAAGTCAAAATAGTTGCAGCGAATTCTGTTCATTCATACATTTTGATGTTATTGTTGAAAAATGTGATATTGGTAAATGTCATTTTGGAATTAAATGTTGATAATTATGGCAATTGCAGCTGTATTGTATGAATAGTGGAATTTCCATTTCGTCGTCTGTAATTACTGTCGGTACAAAGAGAAATTACGATTAGCATTACTATCCCACACCTCTCAGATGCGTGCAGCACAAATCCATCGATCAGCAGCGGCCGTGTTTGTCCTTGCGATGACGTAAGTCCGTCGTGTTCTCGGGTCATCGGCGCGAGAGCACGGGTGAGCGACCCCGTCCCTTTGCGACCCGCCTCACCGCCTCTCTCTCAGCGTTCTCTGGGCATCTGCTGCCTCTTTTACTTATCAGTTTCCCATCTTTCCTATAGTTTCTTTCTTATTTTTGACGCGTTTAATTCTGCTGAGTCTTCCCTTCCTTCATAGTTTCCCATGAAATGGAAAGTGGGGTGAAGTATGGGGTGGTTTCGTAGTTTGCACTTATTTCTACTCCTCTTTTCAGAATCAATTTTTTCCATCTTACACACATGTATTACATCGTTTTATCTCGATTTTAATTCACTTAACTCTCTTTTTCAGCAATAATTATTATATCTTTTCCGTTTCTCCGGCTAATTTTCGAAATTCTTCCATGGTTTCTTTTCTTAACTTTGCAGTACGCGCGCCAGTGCACGCACCTGGTCTCCCAGACCTTTCTGGTTGCATTTCCCTAAATTCAATATCCCCTTATAATTTCGATCAAGAGAGTGTATCAGAAAAAAATGGATACTATTTTCAATATTGAGAATTAAAAAAAAAAAATTGATTGCAATATTAATGGTTTGTTTGAAAATGTACAAAACTGAAAAAATGGTTTAGACTGAAATATTATTTTCATTGCATTTGATATATTTTACATATCTGGCAACTTTCCTTCATAGCATGCGTTACAAACTGTTAGTTTCAAAGAATACTTAAAAGAAAAAACAATTAGCATATTTGGAGCAAATATTTATTTAAGCTGGGTAAGGTACTAATGAGAATTGTTGCACGTGCGCACGAAGAGGGTCTAGGAGGTCGTCCAGCCCCGCGCCTGCCGACGGGTGGACGGAAGTGGGCGACCCCCTTCCCCGCACCCAATCCCCTTCTCCCGTGACAAGCGCCGTCGCCCGCCACCCCTTCACCCGCCTCTCACTGGCCCGCCCTGCGCCTCCCCCTCCCCCGAACCGGAGCCTACCGCGCAAGCAGGTTTGCGTACGACGGTCCCGGGGGACGCTCGGGGCCTGTAATTATCAGGTAATAGCAGCACGGGCTATCGGCCGCAGCCACAGCGTGCGCCGCGCTCTAGTCGTGCGACTACAGCTAATGACGACGACGCCCCCCCCCCCCCGCGCCGCGCCGCGCCGGCTTCCGTCCTTCCTACCCCGCAGCCCCGCACTTCCGACCGCCGTCCCCGAGGGGGGCGCCGCGACGCCTGGTACGCACGGGCGAGCGTGCGCTGCCATGGGACGTGAGGGGGGGTCTCGCCCTCGGGAGCGGGACCTCATAGCTAGAGAGACGATTATAGCGATGTATCTTTTTTTTCTTTTCACTGTATTTTTATTGATTGATTGTTAGTGAATACGAGGACGTCAACTAGGGTCATTCGTCCCGTAAGTGTAGTGCGCGTTTTTTCTAGGGAAATGGCAGTGATCTTTCCCTGCTATATGGCAAGATCCGGCGCCGACCTACCGTCGCCAACGGACTGTTTCCCTCACTGAGTACACCAGCCGGGACAAGCTTTAAGTTCCTGACTGATTTCCGGACATGCGTATTAATATCGCACATGAAAATGTAAATGCAAGGAAGGGGCGACGTACTGCTCCGGCATTCGCCTGGTTTTGATCGAAAAAAAGCACGGACAACTACTGATCAGAGCAACCGACTCCCTTGACAGCGGCTCTCTTCGACTTCGGTATCTACATAGAGTCTAAAATTCCCAACCGTTGGGACTAGAACTCTAAGGCCCTCCCGTTCAGAAGTACTGAGCCACCTAAGGCGGTGGCTCTTTCCATTTCTTCAGTCGGACAGGATAATGTGGGCGCTGCGTCTACTGTCTGTTCGGCTGATTTCGTTGTGAACACAGACGTTAATCTGTGATACTACACTGATTTACGACTTCTACTTTCAGGCAATAAATGAACATAGTTTTAGTGCGAAAGTACTGTACAATCCAAAATCTTTCTAGTTAAGTTTATGTGGTGGCGGTGGTGCCCTTTCCTCCGTTGAGTAGCGAGATCTGGCGCCTACCTACGTTTGCTTGCGGAGATTTTGCCCAAGTGGGTATGACCCTCTAGCGAGGCCCCGCGCCAGCCCAGTGGAGCTCTAAGCTCCTGGCTGGTCCCCCGACGTGTGTGGTTGTGTAATTCATGTGTGTGTGTAAGTAAGTAAGTAAGTAAGTAAGTAAGTAAGTAAGTAAGTAAGTAAGGGAAGATCGCACGCGGTCTCAGGACCGGGCTCATATTATTTGGAAAACACTTCAGCATTCGCCTTGTATTTATCGGAGAAAATGTGTAAATCTCAGAGCAATTTCCTGCTAGGATTCTCCTCCAGCAGTGGCTTGATTCGAGCTACCTAAGCTAGTGCTGAAAATCCTGCCACGTGGACACTCGAACCCTAAGACCTCCCGATGGGAGGCACTGAAGTGACCTCAGTTGATGCCCTGAGCCACATTTGCCGCTGAAAGAGTTTGTGGGAGTGTTTCAAGGAAAAGAAATTGCATGTCACATTATTATTTGCACATTTAATTAAAGAACTAAAAAAATAAAAATTAATTGCCAAATCAATTATACATGTTTTCAAGTGCACTGAACATTCTATATCTCCGATAATTACGTGGCTCTAAAGTGACAACATATATTTCCCAACTCGAACAACGTAGCCAAGCTCTGCTCTCAAAATTATTTTATTCGTTCAGTATTTTTATCCAACAAGAGAAACTACAATGATATCTTGATGATGGGGTAGTATTATCAGTATAGGAATTACAACAATTAGTCTCTAATTACGTATTGAGAAATTGGGGTATTGGTATGTGTCCATAATCAAAACCTTATTTTACTACTCACATTTTACTACAAAACAGGTTAAGAAACTGTCACATCGTTAACTATACCGGTAAGATTTCCTACCATAAAATGTGGAGATATTTTCCACAAGAACTGGAAAAGAATTTAAATAATACCTAGTGGATTTTATGGACCAGAGCGATAAGTAAAATAATGTATAAAACAGCAGGATCAGATAACTGTAATGCAAAAGTAAATGTCAGAAATATAAGATTTATTATGTGATTTTGAGAAGCAGGGAAGTTTAAACAGTTCACTAATGATGTAAAAATAGTGTAGAATTAAAAATACCATTTTACAATTTAAAATGAAAATAAATGTTCACAGAAAGTTCTGGTTATTTTAACTTCTACAATGTGCTCATTTCTATAACCAAATTCCACAAGTTGAATGAGATTATACGTACATAACAGTATAGTATGTACAGTAATGTATAACAGAAACATTGAATACTTCTCCGTATGTGGGCACTAGTTTCGATGGAGTTTGAAAATGACGCAAAAACGCTCTGTCACATGCCTTTGAGGGTAAAACATGAAACAAAAAATTATCTAACATTACTGACAAAATTAACTGGAACACACTGGCTTGCTTTTATATAGTACCTGATAATTCCTCATTCCACAGAGAACACGCCAGAACAAAGTATAAGAACTAATACTAATATACTAATGAGAGAAACGCTTCTTTCCTTTTTCAAGTGAATGATTATCGTACACTTGATCGCTAATATTTTTAAGCAAACATTTCAATTGTACGTGCCTATGTAGCGACAGGCAATTGGATATGGGCGGAAGAAAACCCGTTTCCCTTGCCCCACTTGGCGACTTCCCAGTAGATAACATCGAAACCCGAACACCCGAAACGTTGATCTCTTCGTTGATATTTGTTCCACCGTTTTCCTGTACTTTTATATCCGTAACTTATATTTCCCCTCTTGTGTACCTGTAAACAACGTAATTTCGCATGTTTGTATTTTGAATTACATTGAATTGATGCCTTATTTTACGAGGCAAGACTGGGGACATCAGGCCCGCTCTTACGCCTGGCCACGCAAGTTTTGCTATGCTTCTTTCACTAACTAGAGGGGAAAGAGGGTATACTTGGACGACGAATCAGGCGATTTGAATGTTGCTCATAGGCTTCATTTCGGTTTGATTCATTATGTTTCTTTTACATGCAGTATATCTACTAACATGGGGCAGCCGGCTTTACTTTCCCTCTGAAGGAAAGTGTACGAAGGATTTTCCCCCTTAAAAATCCACGGCTTCGGTCGGGTTTGAACCCGCGAACTTGGTTATAACAGTCCGATACAGTTACTGTTTACTAACCGTTACACCATCGCCGCCTTTTAACTCTAATGCAAAATTTTCACTCTCTTGCTTTTTTCTTTCTCAAACTTTAGAACAGCTCCTTGCAAATTTGCTTACTTTTGAACGATCAACTGAAAATTTTGATCTGAGGCCAAAAGCAATTGTTGTAAACCTCTCAGAAGAGAACGGCGGAAGTAAAATTCGTTCGTTCGGAATGAAACATAGTGCAGAATTGTGTGTTGAATTGGCCCCTTCATGTCTTGCCACTAAGACGAGTGAACAATCTTAATAGAACGAAATGTCATGGAGACCCAGAAACCGTATACTATCGCAGTTGATAAAATAATGAATCAAAAAAGTTTTATGTATAAATTGTTAGTTTGAAAGATACGTCTTTTTAATTATTTAATGATTTAATTTAATGATTGAATATACATTGAAATGTTTCTTTCTGAAATATTTTTTTTAAATTCCCTGTTTCGTAAATTAGGCAATTTCTTGTTTAAATAATTATTCATTAATTTATCAGTCTCCCTAAATGATTTATTTCCCTAATTAACATATTTTGTAGAAAAGAAAATGTGGAGAATTATAATAAAAATATCGCAGTTTCCTTGCGCACGATTACATAACTTTTTCTTCTTACGATGGACTTCGTAAGTCTAGAATGAAAAAAGTGTGAGTGTGTAATGAGGATAACCTTGTCATTGACATTGATAATGATAGCAGTCCTGAGATGTATTGTCATCGACATTGTAATGATAGCGGATCTGCAGGAGAGGTGATATTGCATCAGGTGGCAGCGCTGATGGGAAGGTGACCAGTTGGGAGAGGGGATTAGTTGTCACGTGGCACCGAATGCAGTAGTGTTGCTCTGTCTGTGGCCGGGCGCCGTAGAGTGGCCTAAGGGCAGACTGAATAATTGAAACTCCCGCACCCGCACCCGCACAGTTAATCTCTTGCCTCTGTGAGAGGACTTCCTCCCCAGACAGGTTGCGCCTTACTGCTTTCATCCATGAAGCTCACTCTCGTGCACAATCGGCAGCTCGAAGACAGCTCTGTTGTTGCCTCCCTTGCTTTTTGAGGAAGGTGCAGAAAGTGTGGTGGTGTTTGTTTTCATTGATTAAAGATGGCATACTCTCATCAAGCGATATAACTGATTACATCGTTATCGCAGTGAACTCCCATTCATCTCTTTCGAGTAAAAATACACACAAATATGTGCCTCACGCACACTCGTTACCGCCTTTTCGTGATTACAGCACGTAACGCAGATGGTCTTTTTAAACCCACTAGTATTGCCCGCAAAAATATTCAGCTTCAAACTCAAAAGGCACATTCATCTGATCATACACTGTGGAACATAACCCGTCGTTTTCTGTGCAAACCTACTAATCTACCCTCTCTTGTTACTCCACCTGAAAAATCATCTTCTCCTTCCCATAAATGCGATATACTGGGTAATTATTTTGCATCAACCTTTACTTCTTACCCTTCTCAAAATTGGCACCACGGTAATCATATTCAAGAAGTAATTGCACGACCAGAAATAACAGTTCCTGAATGCTCTAAGTTTATTTCACTATCAGAAATCATCAAGTATCTCAAACTAGCGACCTCTAAATTATCAAATGGTCATTATCTAATATCATCTGTTTTACTAAGACGCCTTCCCATAAACTTAATCTTGTATATTACAGCAATATTTAATGCCGTTGAGACAAACGCCGCTTTGAGCATTCCTTGGTAAATGGAAACACGTCCACATTATTCCTATTCTCAAGCCAGGGAAAGCTCTAAATCATCCAACCAGCTATTGCCAGATTAGTTTGTCACCCACAATGGAAAAGCTATTTGAAAAATGTATACTCTCTAGGCTAAATTCTTACCTCAGCTCAGTCAATGCCAAACCACCCCATCAGTTTGTATTCCATAATCTTTATTCCACGTATCATCAAATCTTGCGCTTAAATGAAGATATCATCGAAGAATTTCATGACCACAAGCATACCGCAACAGTTTTTCTAGAAGTAGCTAAAGCTTTCGATACCGTCTGGCACCCAGGGTTGATATTCAAGCTCCGAAGTGCAGGGACTCCATTGTATGTTTCACGCATCATTGAAAGTTTCCATCTGAACTCTTTCCAACTGAACATTTTATCTACGTCTCACCGGAGCTCTCTCCACACCTTTCACCATCAAAGCTGGAGTACCTCAAGGATCCACCCACTCCCCCACTTTATTTAAGGTCTACACTTTGGATATACCAATCACCCGAAATACTGCAATAGCTCTATTAGCTGATGATACAGTACTTTATTCCTCCAATAGCAATCTTCAATCTGCCGTGAAATATCTGCAAGCATCACCCCTCACATTATTTTCCAACTGAGCCACAAAATTGGCACATTGAAAAATCCAAACAAAAACCGGGAAAAATATTTACTTTCGTAGACTAGTGTGACGTAGTGAAATAAGAAATAACATTTAATAACAAAATAAAAATAATATATTCAAGATTATGTACAAGTTCAATGAATTGCTAATATTAAAACACTCCGGCAACCTTTTCCTTTCGGACAACTGCTTTACCGCAGAAAATACAAGCCACGCGTGATGCGCGCCGTCGGACCTCTGTCCCGTGACAATTACCGTACATTGGCCTGACGGCCAAAAGTTAACCCGGTCGTGGCGACCGTGTGCCTACAGCACGTGAGATTGTCTGGCCCTTACTCTCCGGCATCTCGCCTCACTACCTAACACCTCCTTGTAACATACACGTACAAGCTACCCGATGGCAAACTGAATGAGAAACGCGGGCGCAGATGGCGCCGCGTTAAATAGTTGAGGCTGACACCCCCACCACTGTTCCATAGATAGGCCCGCCGGCTGCCGCGAGACTCGCTGGCCAGCCTTGGTTTACGCCCACACACAGAATTCTCAGGTTGGCTGCCTGCTTCCGTAAACGAGGCTCGCCGGCAGCAATCCTCGGAGTTTACAACGCTCGCGGTATTTTTTGGCTCTGCGGCACTACCTGAAGTCAACCGCCCGAGCGCAAACTCCGGATGTTCAGGCTCAACCCTTTCTCCCCCGCAGCGTACTTTCACCAACCTAACGGTTCTGGCCCTCGTGTTAACGACGCCACACTAGACACCCCCCAAATCTCACATACCAATTACAAATCATCGCATGGTTTCCCTCCCCCTGCAACAAAACTGTCAAATAATTTGGAGTCCTCTTCGATAAAATGCTTACATGGCGGCAAAATATAAAACACCGAATAGCGCTAGCGACTAGTAGAGCCCATCAATTATATCTGATTCTCAAAAAATCCTTCTCCCTACAACTACATGTTGCTATTCACCTCTATAAAGCAGTGATACGACCCATACTTTCCAACGCTTCCCCAGTCAGAACTCCCGCAACTAAAACAAAAATCAACAAAATCCAAAATTTTCAAAATAGATTCCTACGGACCATCATAAAAGCTCCCTGGTACATTCCGAATGCGCAGTTACATAATGAACTTGACATTACACCAATCCCCGTCCATTACTCCCTCTTACTCGTAAAATTCTATTCCAAAATATTAATAATCCCTTCACCTACTCACTTTCACATAGACAAGCGAAATCTCCACCGCAAAAGGTTAAAAAGAATGGTACCAAGAGAATTTTTCAATCCCGCTTGTACACAAACCGATGAGTCTTTTCTCATTATAAACTACTGTATATAATTACTGTATTGTATTGTATCTAACGCTAAATTTCTGTTTATAATGTCTCAAAATTCTTGTATATGAATCATATTAATGTATTTATCTTATGCAGCTGCAGAGGGTTAATGGCCAAGCTATAATAAATTTAAAAAAACGTATTGCCTCTATTATAAAAAAATATGGGTTTCGATAAATGTGCTTGCAAATCGGCTACTTATTTCTTTCCTCTGTCCAAATTCACTCACGTTTCACAATCGCACACTCGAGCATCATTCGAGCAATAGTTTGAGCTGGAATTCCAGTGCTGCTTCGAACGGTAAACACAATTATGTTGCGTACTCGTAGGTAATATTGATTTCACTATTTTCATTTCATTACTATTTTCATTTTTGCTCCTTCCTGCAGAGTTGCGCAAAATCACTGTTGTTCTTTGCATAAACGGCCCCCCAATGTTTGCTATCGCGCCGCGCTGAGCACTACATGATGTTACGTGTCAGGTGTCAACGATGATATTTCTGCGGTCCTTCCTCCGAACAGCAGAGGGGCTGGGAAAGGCTGCATACTCATAACGCGATCCGTAACCATACAAAGGTTACATGATGGCTACATCAGTAGTCGTGAGGTAATTATTACACAAAGTATAAAATCAAATAACAGAATACCAAGCTACAGAACAGTTATCAACTGTAAAAAGCAATTTACTTTCACTTAAAATCAGTTACTATTGCGTGAAAAACATGTCATGTTCTTCGAAGGGATGGTTTACATTTGAACCATGCACTTCTGCATTTATTTTTGACCTCGTATCATGTACCCGTACTATCTTTGAATATAATCTATAAAACTTGGATAGACGGTCACAGAAATAACCTCATTTAATTCCATATTTTGTTTAATATTTGTTATAATATTATGAAAAATGCGATATATATTATATAACATATACGTGATGAACGTTGTGACAAACGCGGGGGTGTAGGTTCGTTCCACACATCATATGACACCTTTGGCAGAACAGGTGCGCGTGCGCAGCGCGGTTCAAATAGAGCGCGCCCGCCGCCGATGAGACTATTGCCTGCTGTGACCGCTAGATAGCGCACGAAATAGGTGAACTCAGCTGGAGGAGGGGTAGACGTCGCGCCATACCTCTAAACGGAGGGCGGGTACATATATTTGCGGACTCGCAAGCGGGAGATTTTTGTCGTTCCCGATCGCCGAGCCAGCAGCTCTTTGATCACCGCTCGCTGAGCCAATACTTTCCTTATCATTCGCTTGAGATATTGTTCGCCGCAGCAACGACTATTAGATAGGAGTATTTGACGTCGAACAGACGTGCTAGTCAGTCGTCCGCGAGATAGTGTAGATTAAAAAAAAAAGTATTTCTTCGATTAACGTCACGGGAAATAAAAGTTACCCATTGTTTGAAAGGCAGTAAAAGCTGAAGTTTAGTAAAGTAGAATCAGTCGCGGGCGAAGACGAGGAGGAAGAAGAGGACGAGGAACCGGGCGTACGAAGAAGAGGACGGAACCGGACCGAGGAGACACAAGAGGAAGAAGACCGGAAGAGGGCGCAAGTAGATCAAGTTTACGTCGGCAGGGGAGAATTAGTATAGGAGAGTGCGAGGGGAGTGAGAACACGGGTGGTCAAGTATTTTTTTTCTAAACAGTCCGTCCGTCCGTCCATTCTTTCGTCCATGCGTTCGTCCGTTCATCAGTTCGTCCGTTCGTGCGTTCGTCCGTGTGTTCGTCCGCCCGTCCCTTCGTCCGTCCGTCCCTTTGTCCGTCCGTCTGTTCCTCCGTCCGCCCTTTCGTTCGTCCATTCGTCCGTCTGTTCGACGGTCCGTTCGACCATCCGTTCGTCCGTCCGTTTGTCCGTCCTTCCGTGTGTCCGTCTGTTCTTTCGTTCATGCGTCTGTTCGTTCGTTTGTCCATCCATTCGTGCTCCGTTAGTTCGTCCGTTCGTTTGTCCGTCCGCTCGTCCGTTGATCCGTTCGTCCGGTCATCCGTCCGCCCGTTCGTCCCTTGATCCGTTTGTTCCGTTGATCCGGTCGTTCGTTCGTCCGTCCGTCTGTTCATCCGTCCGTCCGTCCGCCATCTCTCTCTAACAACAATGAAGATTTATTTTGTTTTTTGCGCAAAACGTCGCACTTTTTCTTTGAAGCATTTCAGCTGCGCCGGAATTGGTACACGTCAAGTACATAGGTAATCATCGCCGTTATGCGAAGAGTACCGATTCGGTTAATAGAAGCCTGGGTGTTTTCCATTAGGAATTTCCATGTCCATTAGGAGCAACGGCCTTGCCCGTTTTGTGAGGCAAAACGTAGATTATTCACCTTTCTCCTTTTTCCATGCATTATCGTGAAAATTGGCTTCTCGTCGCAGGCGTCCATAATTTAAAAAAAAATATTTGCTTTCAGGTGTACAACCTCTTTCGCTGCGGGTATCGGATATGGATACATATTCGGCATTGGATACAGATTTAATGAGTTGAGTTGTATATTGCTTCCATTACTGATTTAGAATTATTTTGGGGAGTCGTCTGTGTGATAGGTGTAGGGTGGGTTAAAAAAGTATTTGAGTATTTTCCTGCGGATGCGTGCTCTTTTTGGTTTTGTTTTATCTGATTTTAAGTGGAGAGCTTGTGGTATTGATGGGCTTTTGTTATAAAACTTGTGGATTGTTTAATGTTGGTGGTCATAGCGGGTATGCCAAGCTCGCGATGAAGGATATCATTGTGTATGAACCAAGTGGCTTTGGTTATGGATGTTAGAAAACGATTTTGAAACGTTTGAATTCTAAGAATGTGAGATTTGGCCCAATTAGGACTTGCGTATGTTAGCATTGGACTGACGCTTGGCTTTGTAAAGATGCGTACCGGTTTGGATTTTGAGGGGAGAAAATCGACATAGTATTCGGAAGAGCTGGTGAGTTCTTTGTGTGGCTGGAGCACGTCTATAGATGTGGGGTTTCCAGGTTAGTCGACGATCGAAGAAGACTAGGAGGTATTTGACTAGCATGTTGAAAGGTAACCAAGGGATAGAGTTTTATGGTAGCGGCGGAGGTACGGTGGGTCTGTATAGGAAAAAGAGTTTGGCTTGAAATGTGATAGAGTTGACTTTGATACGGCATTTACTTGCCCATTCAGAGATTTGATCTAGGTGGTTTTGAATATCTAATGTTGCGTCATCCAGTCCGTTGTTTGTTGAATATACTGCTTTGTCATCTGTGAAGGGAGCGAGGGAGGTGTTTGGGGTGGTCGGTGCGTCACAAGTAAATATGTTGAAGATAGTTGGCGCTAGGACAGAGCCTTGAGGTATACCTGCTTAGATAGGAGTGGGGGCAAAAAGGGCAGAAAGTACGCCAGTAAACTCATGGCGAAGGACCTATTCGTGAGGAAGCTTTTAATTCGGAGTACAAGATACTGAATGGGATGTTGAGTTTTAGTAGTTTGAATAATAAGTCAGGGTGCCAAACTGAGTTGAACGCTTTTTCGATTTCAAGGAAGACAGCTATTGTTGGGGCTAAGGCGAATATTGGTGAAATCCTTCAAGAATGTCTTCGATAAGTCTAAGAATCGGATGGTTTGTTGAGACGAGAGATTGGAAGCCGAATTGATGGTGAGGAATGGAAGTTTCGTTGAAGTAAGCTTTTAGGCGAGAAAGAATATATTTTTCAACGATTTTGCTGATCGATGGAGGAAGGCGTATGGGTCTATAACTGGATGGAAAAGAGGAGTCTTTACCGGGCTTTGGGATGGGTATAGCAGGTGCGTATTTCCAGGCTGTAGGGAAGTATGCTTAGAGAGGAGTTGGGTATGGGTAACGCGTACAATGTCACTGAAAGGAAGTTGTTTAAGGATAAAGGTGTTGATTTTATCGGGGCCGAAGGATTTTTTGGGTGCATTTTTTGCTAGGATAGAAGCAACCTCTAATGGCGAGATCAATTTAATTGGAAGAGGCACGGTAATTTGTGGGTTGTTTACTTTATGCTCTGTTGTTTGATTAAATTCTGGGAGAATGTGGAATAAAGACGGATTCAAAATAGTCTGCTGAGGTGTTGGATTTTTGTATAGGAGAGGAGGCGAGGGTACAAGGTGTTTGGAGGCAGGGAATGTACTTGCGTTTTCTTACTAAACTGCGTTTGACGTTCCAAACTGAGTGGTCGTTTGGATGTGCAGTTGGGATATGTTTGTGGAAATAATGAGCTTAAAGGTGCGTTTACACGAAGAGACAAAGTCTCCTAACTTTATGACGTCACGGAGATAAACTCTCTCTGACGGCTTTACACGGTTCGAAACATCTCTCGAAACGCGAGTCTCCTAACACATGGAAGAGTTGGTTCCTGAGATATCTCCGGAAAAGTATCTCCTTGCTGTTTACACTTGATACAAATGTCTCTCGATGTTCTCCGGCGCAGCCATCTTGAATGAGCAGCTGCGAGCAGTTTGAGGTTAGAATGTGACAACTGTGGCAGCTGCCTGTGCCACTTTCACAATTTTGAAGAAGCGGAGGAAAAGAAAGAGACAAGAGGGAGTGATTTTGTTTTCTTGAAAAAAGAAGAACTGAGTATTTATAAAACTTTGATGGCGGAACAGCAAGAAGAAGATTTTTTAAAAAAAATATTTATTTGCTACCTGTTCAATTGCATTACATTTTATTCAGAGACAATAAAATAAAACAAGTTTTAATTTATGGACGATTAAAAATGTTTTTGGAAAACATGGTTGGAGTCCAGGATGAGAAAAATAGTTTTGACCTAATGTAAAGGTTTGAAAAATAGGTGAATTAGATAATTTGTTTTAGAACCTTTCAGTGAAGTTAAGTATAAACGATTTGAAAGAATCAATTTTAAGTTCTCTGTAAATTCGTGTTATTATATAAACTAGAAAAGATATCAAATGTTGCGAAGGAGATTATTTTGAATTATTTGAAATTTGATAATTTTGGTAGAAGAGGCATTACACCTAGGGTAGGCATATGAAAGAGAAAACCTAATTATGGTTTTATATGACAAATTTTTACAATTGATCAGTAATTTGAAGTTTTAATTTATTAAAGGATGTAATAAAAATAATATTATTATAAACGATAATGATTTCATGTACAATAACTTCGTAACTTCAGAAGGATTTGATTTTTTTATTAGGAAATATGTCACGGAATCAAAAAGCAAGAAAAGTGGAAAAGAATGTATTTCGGAAAGAGACTTGGTTTGCCGGTACGGCGGTTTTTGGCCACAGGAGGTACAGTAATTTGTCATTTGTATTTATAATTCCCCAGTATATAATTTCCCACAAAGAACAGAAATCCACAGATCACGTTGGAACGCCGCACAGACACAGACAGACGCAGAATGGCTAATCGAGCACGTGAACACTTGCAAGAGAGCAAAAAGTCTTCCAACTCTCTTTGAATACTATTTATCTCCCAGGAGATACGATTCCTCATCGATACCAGAGCCTTTACACTGCTCTCTTGCGGAGACTTCGAAAATCTCTTATGACGTCATGTCTCCGGAGAGAAGATCGCTCTCCTGAGATTTTACACGTGTCTCCTAACCAGTTCCGGAAAGTTAGGAGAGAAAACTCTCTCCGTGTAAACGCGCCTTAAACAAGGAAAAGGAGTCTCCGTGCAATTTTAATTAGTCGGTTTAAGTGGGATTTTAGAAAGGGAGATCGATGGCTATGATAATGATTTCGAATGGTTGTTTTGTGGTATATAAAATTTAGGAGACTTGTAGGGATAGGGGGTTTGAGTTATAGGGTGAGGGTGTGGTTTAATCAAGGGTATCGAGAATAGCATGGGTTAGTAAAGATATGGACTTGTCTATTTCAATTCGGCTGCTATGGTTGTCTGGAAGATAACGATAATCCGAAATCAATTATGTCAGGTGTTTGGTTTGGTAAGGATGGGTAGCGAGTTGGAGAGAAGGGGACGTGGATATGTAAGCCTAGGTTATTAATGTCATTGAGAAATCTGATGCCTGCAGGAGTAGTGGTTGCTATCCGTAGCTGTATTCTTGGCATTTAAGTCACCAACAACGAGTGTCGGTTTACTTTTGAGAGAAGAATGCATTAATTGCGCCGGGTAAGTAGGGTACATTGGGGGTTTGTAGATGGATGTGATGTTGATAAGTGCATCTGAGGATGATTTGACCGTGTTTCGGACATTTTCGAAAGGAGATATCTGAATAGAAGGAATTTGCTAATGTGATATATTTTGTTTAATTGATATGGTAACACCACCGCTGGCGTGATCTGTCTGTGCGGTAGGTGAAATGAGCTGGGATGTAGATTTGGTTGGATGGGATTAGGTGCGTTTCTTGAATACAGGCAATATGTGGTTGGCTTGGATAAATTGACTAAGGAAAAGGTTATTGATCGTATTCCATTGGCATTCCAAGATAGAATACTGAATGGCGGTTTTGGATGCATGTTTAAGGTGGAGTTTGGAGAAATGATATGAATTGAACAATGGCGATGATGATTGTAGGAACTAGATTTTTCAAAAGCGATGTGAGCGATTCTTGGACTAATTGGTACACCAATTGGATCATCTAAGGTGAGCAGGAAAGAAATGATTGGTTGGGATGGTTGTAAGGTTGGCGGATTACATTAGCATAGGTTGAGTTTGTGAGAAGTGTTGGTGCAATCTAAATGGGATACCTTCCCTACGAAAAAGATTTTGATACAAGGTACTCTTACGACTATTGGCTGCATGCGGTTTTTCGCAGTTTGCACACTGTAGGTTGTCTTCGGTGCAGTCTTTAGTGGCATGCGTTTTGGAGCATCAACAGCACCTCACAGGAAGGCCACAGTTGTCCTTGGTTTGGCCGAAGTCGTGACACCCTCAACATTGAACAGTTCCGAGGCGGCGTCTTCTTTCTTCTACTGTTGCAATGGCTTGAAATAGTTGAGACTGGTTATACATGTTTTGGGCATTATTGTTCTTTTCCAGGGTTACTGCACGTAGGGGCCACGGTTTCTTGTCATAGCCGGAGAGTCTTATTACTTTTAGGATCTGTAGGTTTCTTTTGATGAGTTCCTCTTCCATTTCTTTCTCACTCTAATCTACTGGAATATTTCGTAATACTGAAATTGTTTGTTTGTCTGGATCTTGGTAGGTATGATAGTACAGGATGTTTTCTCGTAGATTCTGTCTTAAGGTCCTGTTGTCTTCAATGCTGTTAACAATTACTTTGACATATTTTGATTGATTGCAGATTTGGAACTGGTTACGTTTTAGTATGTGATGGATTGTGTTCATGAGCTTGGGATCATTTTGGGCATCGTGGATGTATATTTGATTTTTGTTGGATATGTGGAGGTGGAATTGTAGGTTATTTTGGGTGTTTAGGGGTTCGAAACTGTTACTTTCAGGGATGTTGTACATTGTGGGTGAATGGAGGGTAAGATTTGGAGGGTGTAGGGAATGTTTCAGGCGGGGACGCTTGTTAGGTTGTTGCTCTTGCTTACTTGTCGTTTGGGGCTGTTGTCGTGTTCATTATTGGAGTTGATGTGTTCCATTGGTTCGACATAAGGCTGCTGATGAACCTCTTGTAGTGGATGTGTGGGAGAATTTTCGTGAAATTGGTACAGGTCTCTGAGCGAACTAGATACTGCTCCGGACACTGATTGTTCTACAATATTTGACGATTCTGCCATGGCGCAATTCTAACTCGAATATGGATTTCTCACTCTAACACCAAGTTCGGCTATGAATTTGACTCTTCAACTATAAACACTGACACAGCACTCGTTAAATAGATTTGCCGCAATGCGGCGGTGGCGGCCGTGAGCCGCGTCCGTCGGCCGGTTGTCGTCCGTCCGCTGCGGTTTGGCGCTTATAACACGGCTGCTATAATACCGACGAGCAGAGCACGAGAGAGAACCTTCTTCTACCGAAGCTCGGAACGGAATGCTCATATTGAAAATGATAGTCGTGCTTGCGGGTCGAATTCTTGAATTATTCATACAAAAGTCAAAGGATTTATTTTAATGTACTACACACACTAATTACTTATCTCGGTGCGTTTTAGTTCCGCTTCCAAGCACGCAAATGCTGGCAGTATTTTTTTAAATCGGTAAATGTGTACTTGTATGTGGTTTTGGTGTTAGGCCTTATTGTATTGGAAATATGTGATGAAACAAACTTCCACCATTCTTCAGTTCATATCATTAATTTTTTAAACAAAAAATCCTAAGTGGAATAAAATTGGGGTATTTAATAAGAGTTTTTTATTAATCAATTGATGATATTGCAGGAAGACTTTATTTAAAAGTCCAAGCGCAATTTTTTTTGACACGTTGCATGAGAATTGATTATGTCAGTCATGATCACACTGAAAAGTAAATTATATTTAATGAAAGTAGAATGATTTGTGTTTGAATACTTCCGTTGTCCTACTTCAATTATAATCTTTTTAGCTCATATATTTAATAACACGTGTAATGTAACTATTAATGGTGATTAATATTACTGAAATTATAGTTGTGTTATACAGTGATTGGAACTCGCACGCACATTGGCACCTCGGTTACGTTCTTTTCGGTAATAAAGCTGTGGAGAACAACAGTGACATTTTTGAACCGTGAATGGACTCGCTGCTCTATGCTTGTCCCCGTGGTTCAGGAATTAGCCTATATTAGAGTTCCGTTTTCTGTCATGGCTGCTTGATACCTCGCGGTCCAACTGCCTTCTGCTGGCAAGGAATGTTTCTTAAGGTTAGGCTTAAGCTACCTTCTTCAAAATTTGAGCTCTCTTTTGTGATATTCTTGCATCGTTTTTTTAAACTTACTTTCTTAGTTTCTACGAAGAATTTTTGTCTGCAACCTGTAATTATGAGGGCTTGCAAACTATAGGAGTGACGTAATGGAGTGCTGTCAACAAATGTGTTTTAAGATGGAATATTATCTGTCATTGGCACTCTGTGTCCATAACTGTGTAAATAGCTTTAATTTCATTATACGTTTCTTTAGACAGTGTTTAACTTCAATACTAATTAATTATTCATGTCATTTGTTTGAAATGCCTGGTATCAAATTTAACAGTCGTTGGCGCGGCGTGTCAAACCCCATGTTCAGTGCCAATCATTGTCGTATGCATAGTAATTGGCATTGCCAATGGATTTTATTAGGTTTGCAGGCAATTCTTTTATTTTAGAAACTTAAAATTGCTCGCGTCAAATCGGGGAAGGTTGCAAAGAGAAAGAAAGATATCTGGATATAACTTTCTGAATTGGAGCTCGCTTTGCAAGGAATTAGAGAGGGTAAGCCTAGAAGTTTGTATCAAAGTGCTCACACTTGATTTTCGAAAAATTGTTTGATATGATTTCATAAGAGACATCAATGCAAAAGATGGTTTAAATGACGCAAAATTGGCTCTTAAAAGACTTATTAATACTATAGAAATACCCACTTCTTCCTCCAAAGTGATTATCTAACAATGCATGTAATGAGGCTGGTCCCAGCCATCTACAAACAGACGAAAGTCTTCATATGGAGCAAACAGATATAAATACGTAAGAGAAATGTTCATGTTGTTCTAAAGAAATCGTTAGAGATGCAACACAAGGAAAAACGGTATTCCCAAAGACAATGATTTCGCTTTACTCCGATAGTTCTTCTGGTATGCCCCTGTTGTAGATTCATATTCATATTCAAATGCGAATACCGGAGCAGTTCTCTAACATCGTCACGGACCGCGCGCGATTTCTCCTCCCTCTTCCGTTTCCTATCCTCCCCCTTTGCCCACACACACAAACCGCGCACTTCACGACCCATATGCCGGGAGACCTGTCAGGAACTGAGAGCTTCTCCCGGTAGGTCGGCGCCGGATATGGCCGTTTAACGGGGGAAAGATCACCACCTCCTCCCGAGCCAAAAAAGGTGATTACACTTATGGTACTAATGACTCTGGAATCACTAAACAATCAATGAATCAATTATGAATTCAACATATTGCGTTTTATATTTCATATCACCATTAAGAATAACGTGTTCTGTTGGGAGCCAGTGACTATACCATATTAGTGTCAGCCACTATATCTGTACGGACCAATAACTGTCTTTTGATTTTGAAAATTTGAACATTAGTAAGAAATAAATTAAGAACAAAGGGAGGGAACATGGAAAATTATTATCTTACAACCATCCTTATTTAAAATACGAGAATTTTAATTAATTTCAATATCCGCGAGTATGCTCCAGAGACAATAGAGTGCCAGAAAGTCTCAACCACGAAATAGTTTATCCTAATGCATTGTAACTATTTTGATGAAATGTGAAGGATTTTTGGAGATTCCTAATCCTTGTGTTCATGTTGTGCGACAAAAAGATCTGCTCTTTCTAAAAAAATAATTAGCTTAAAAAAGTTTAATTAAAAATATGAATCGCGCCTTTAAGGTGTTATTTGCACATAGATGCAAAGTGTTAATAATATGGCTAAAAATGGAAAAATAACAATTTGTTGGTTTTTGTCCCTGACAACATTAAAAGCGCGTATTTTTGGTGTGTTTCTGATCGCTTTCAAAATGTTAAAAAATAATAGGATTACTCATTCGTATAAGATTGATCATCTACGTGCTTGAATTCCATTCAAAACAGTCCGCATTTTACTCGCGTTTTAAGTTGAAAAACAAAATTCGGGGTAGAAGGGCTGTGCTAGTGTAAAAACGCGATAAGAGAATATAAACAATAGGCAGTGATGCCATTGTCATCCACCATTCTGCCGGAGTGGCGAGCTTAATCGAATGTATTTCGGCGCCGACGGGGGCAGCCAAAGGCTTTTTGTGTCGTCAACGATGTGCTGCTCTCTCTTGTCAGCGGACATGAAAGGGAACGATCGAACATCACGTATACAGCGAGGAAAACGAATAGGATGTCTTTCCCACCTCAGCAGACAGAACCAGAGATTCATCTCGCGAATTAAAACCTTTTTGGATTGTGGCAGCTGCGAGAGCGCGGGAAACTGTTGAGAACGGCTGAGAAGACGCTGGAGGGAGCCCCCGGCTCTCTTATTAGGGCCCGGTAATTGGTTCAATTTCCCCTGCTTTGCCCTTCCTCCCTTCCTGCCCCACCCCAACGACCAACACGGACTACCCTCTTTTGAAAGCAGGCGAGGTGCGCCTGAAATTCACGAAAATGAAGACTGCATTAAAGGCTCTACATTTAGTCTACTTTATTCATAACATGCAAAGACATGCCGTCCTATTTCCTCGTACTTCTTTGTTCTTTTTGAGAGGTGGCACATTCTAAAATATACCCTTAGGATGTTCTGAACATCGACATCTCGCGTTTAGACTTGCATTCAAGCACTGAGCTCTATTTAAATCTTTCATATTGAGAAGGTATATTATTCTATAAAATTCGTGAGTCGTCGTGAGAATATACAGTAGAGTGAAAATTCTCTTACCTGAGAATTAATTAAACTTCAAATTTTTCTTTCTTCTTAAGACATTTAATCAACTGATTACGGCATATTGTTTCTCTTTTAATTTTATACATAGCTCTTACCCAATATAATGTCCATATACTTGTTTTTCTAATTCTAATTAAAACTTCAAATTTCCAATTCAAACTTAATAACACCTGGATAAAGTATTTAAAAATGATATTAAAAAAAGTGCCAAGAATCAGGTCGTGACAGAAATTGGAAACATTCCTTTGTTAGAATGAAATTGGATGTATTATATCGTAAGCGAGTGTGCGGCCCATTTTACGTACCGAAAGATAATTAACTAATCATTTTTATTTACTTCTATAATTTAAATTTTAAATTTTTGATGTAAATAAGTTATTTGATAACCAGGCACGAATAGCAATAATTAAGTAGTAACTTCAACAATTCAAATCATATTTTTTACGTATTATGGCATTAAGTTAATTCTGTATTTACTAGGCTGTCCGGGTGACGCCGCGTCCATGGCGAAGGTCCTCAGGGCGTGCCCTGAGGAAGGTCGCAGAATGGCGACCAAAACGTCGGCACCTTCGCCATGGACGCGGCGTCACCCGGACAGCCTAGTAAATACTGACTCCGGCCGCGGAAGCCTACGCTCTCTAAGTTAATTCTGTCGCTCCCTCTTACGAGAGAACTAATGTACCAAACTCAAAGATATCGTGTCATTTGAAAGCTCTTTTGAAGCTATTATGAGTTTTGAAACTCCAACTTCTCCTTTACTAGCAAACCTTGTCTTTTAAAAATTTATATTTCTTGAGGTAAGGTACATATTATTTTGGCAACCTCGTGTGGTTCTTTCCAACGAACGTCACATGGGTGTATTGCTCCAATTATTAAGCAAGCTGATAAATGGGTCTGAAGGACGTTGAAATAACACAATGTCCGTGTCGTATTAATGCGAAGGTGAATCTGATTATTGTCTCTATTCCATTTATTCGGAATATTCAGAATTTCTTCAGTATTAAGTTTGTTACTTTTAAATGAGGATTTTGAAGATAATTTCTCAAGTTTTGTAGGACGTTCTGTTCTCAATGACAATGTTATGAACTACTGATGATACTATTCCAACAATTGTTTTCTTTGTAGTTTGCTGGTGGTGGCTTTTATATTACGCAAAATTGAGTAAAAAACTACATTATCAGTTCTATTACATAACTTAATGCGATTACGCACGGAGATGGCGCGATCGATGTCGCGGTCATTGGCGCGATGGGTAGGCGGTCCATGAGGCGGTCGGTGGCAAGGTCGGTGCGCGATCATTGGCAAGGTCGGCGGCGCAGTGGGTACGCGATCGGTGGCGCGGTGGATTCGCGGTCGGTGACGCGGTGGGTGGCGCGGTCGGTGCGCGGTCGTTGGCAATGTGGGAGGCGCAGAAGATGCGCGGTCGTTAGCACGGTCGATGGAGCGGTGGGTGTGCGGTTGGTGGCGCTGTTGGTGGGGTGGTCGGTGATGCGGTGAATGGGGGTGTGAGTGATGCTGTGTGTGGCGCTGGTTTGAATGTGATGAGAAAGAAAGCGACATGTTCGCGAATGAGACTGGAGGCGGTGAAGATGCCGAAGAAGGGCGCGGATGAGAAGAGAGCCACAGGGGCAGCGGCCGAGGCCAGACCGCGTGGATCGGTGGGCGCGCGCCCACACCCACCCACCCCCGCCCGCGGCCGTCCGCGAAGGCCGCTCTTAAAGGGGCCGGCGCCGCAGGGGGCTTTGACAACCGAGGCCGGCGTCGTGGCTCTCTGACGTTAATGGACGGCTCTTCGAGCAAGGGGAACGACGTTACCGCGACAGAGAACGAATTTCTCCCCCAAATCAATGGCGGTGAACCACCTAGTCAAATCTTTTGTGATTTGCGGAACCTAGGGTCAGGATTGATTTTATTAAAAATAATAGATTGTATTTTGTAAAAGATTGTCATTTTCGAACATTCTAAGTAATATCTGAGTTTTTACTTTTTTATTTTTACTTTCATTTGAAATTGGCCCAACACGCGTGCTAAAAAGCGCAATGGTCTGTTTCAAGGGTTTAAATTATTTTGGACATCAAAATTAAATCACTGTTATAAAACTTGTTGTGTGCAAATTGCAAATACTACATATTAAACCATGACTAGTGTGATATGCACATAAGGAAACCTTCATAAATTGCGTAATTGTTGTTTTTATCCGGCTGAAGTACTCGTACTAATAAAATATTTGTTTTAGCATAAGCTTTTCATTTGTAAACCTAAAATTTGAGTTGTTTTGAGATTCTACTCATACTACTTACGTATTGAACAGAATGAATTACAATTCTGCAGCAAATTAGACGAGTTTTAGTCAGCAGTACTCATATTGTGGGACATACTGAGGGACAAAATGGATACTTTTGGTTTCTATACGTTGTTTGCTCAAATGCGTTGTTTGGTCAGATTCCACGTTTTGTAAGTAACTAACACTGAAGAGTTGATTTACAGCAAAATTTATTTTTGCCCGAAACCAAATACTAAATCAAATTATTCAGTTGTTAAACTATATTAGCTTGAATTCTTTCGAGTAAAAAATTGAACCATGTCATACGGATATGTTAGTATAAAAATACTAATACATTGTATAATATGATCACCAATTCATTATTAAGGATAAAGTATGTACGGTAAAAAGTTTTTCTATATTAACTTCGTCTGTGTGAGCATTGTGCACACAAACTACTTTCTTATATTTAAATTATTTCATTGAGAGATATTAATCTTATAACAGCTATCACATTAA
Organism: Gryllus bimaculatus; assembly: GCA_017312745.1. Classification (NCBI taxonomy): domain Eukaryota; kingdom Metazoa; phylum Arthropoda; class Insecta; order Orthoptera; family Gryllidae; genus Gryllus; species Gryllus bimaculatus. The sequence goes on along the minus strand of BOPP01000071.1, from coordinate 590,710 downwards.
TCGCTCATTTTTTAGTGTTAATCCCACAGAATTTCACACTCGATAAGGCTTCCCCTTGCAACAGCTTCACCGAGTTGGATCTGCCTGGGGCAGAGCAAATGAGGCTCCAGGTGGGTGTATTGTGGGAAGTACTCCTGTCAGATGGTGCTCGAAAAGCGCAAATAGCGGAAACGTTTGGAATAGTTTTGATACTTTGTTTCTATATTTTTTCAGGACGTCTCTGAACAGGAATAACGGGTTTGTCAACCAAAAGTTTGCCCGCAAATACATTTTTTATAGATTTACTAAGTTATTTTAAAAAATGTCTTAAAATCACGCCTTTTTTCCGTTTCTTTCTCAAAATAACTCAAATGCCATCCAGTTTTCGTAAATAATGATCATATATACGAAATAAAATAAGATAAAATCACCTACATTTAATTCATTATTAATTTTCCTCACTTAATGATTTCGCCGTGAGACCACAGAAAAATTGGGTGAAATAAGAAAACCACACGAAAACGGATATCATCGCACTTTATCTTTATATAACCTAAAAGCTTATATATTTTCCTTAATTATTAATCTGATATTAAAATGAAAGAGGATAAAATCGCTTATATTTTATATGAAAAAGGTTTTCTTCTACGAGTATTGGCATTGCCGTTAGTGCGCAAAATGTTAATGTAGAAACGGCTCATCGCTTCCTCTCACGCTCACTAATTCCTATGTGTAATACATCCAATAAAGTTGTGTACAATGAAATACGGCGCCTTGTCAATGAGTTGGTATTTTAGTTATATCTTTTAAACTTTCCCTTATTTTCTCTACTTTGACTGGACTAAGGTGCTGGGAACGAAAGGGGAAAGAAAACTGGCGCCGGTGCCTGGCTCCTTGCATGGGGTGCGCCTCTACGTTCGCCGTAGAGTGATAATGTAAGCTTGTCATCCGGTTTGTAAACCACGAATTTGTTTAATGCCTTGCTGTCGTCTCGCCTGTCGTAAGCTGAGACACACTAAGTACTAGAATTCAGACGGTACGCAATGTGAGAAAACAGGTGCAATAACGCATATTTACAATTTTCAAAATTGAAACGATGCCATTGCCATTAACTTACTATTTTGGTGGTGATTTAGACGACAGTAATATTGCAAAAATACTTCATTGCAAAAATACATTTCCGACTTGCGGAACGTACCCTACTGAGATTGAAACAGTACAATATTGTTTAACTTCTAAACTTGAAATATATGTGCACGAAAATGTCTGCTTCTGATAGAAAATGTATTTCTCTCTGGCGATAGAATTGTCAGGTTCTAACCAGATGTTCATTGATCATACGTGCAACGTATTTTTTAAAAACTAAGTAAAGAGCCGATGAATATTTGTTGTTACAATTTTAAAATTTCATGTGTCGTATCTGAGTTTATAACGAGAGGAATTATTCTGAAATTAATAAAGAAATCGGTACAGTAGTAATAATTATCTCGATCAACATACTAATATGAATAACATATTAATGTCATTAGGTTGCACGCTCTTACAAAATGCATGTGCATTTTGTCATTTAAATAAAACGCTGTATACGATGCAACACAACGCACACACTAGAGATATCTTCTACCATAGTACTGCAAACAAAAGCGACTAGACAATTGGCACCATAATGCTTGAGAAGACGAAGAATGTGCCGCAGCAGTTTTTGCCTTTTTGCACAGGCACCATTCTGGCACACTTTCCAAATATGATATCGTAGAAGCAGAAGCAGCCAATGTGGCAGTATATTAACTGACTTGCGAGCACAAAGGAGCTCTTTGCGTAATGCACCGAAGCGTTCACACAAGGGGCATAGTGAGAGGTACTCGAAGCGTCAAACCCTCTTGGACAATGCTACGAATACACCACTTGGATGGGGTCCAATCATTTAGATCGAGACTACATGGGACGCACAGAAACAAGAGTACACAAGAAACGATGAAGCGTTGTAGGAAGCGAATGCACTACTACCGCTATGGCCACTGCTCATCAAATTCATTACATCAACTACCGCCAAACTACATAAAGAAGGATTTTGGATGATTTTATGTAAACTGCAGATACGCACACAAATTTTAAAACAAACGTTCAATAACAAAATTTTTCACTTAGTAACTTTTAGCATAGTTTTCTGGAACTGATTACTTCCGTCACATAATCAGTATGACGGGAAAATTAGTGAAACGTCAATGCATGAATAATTAAACAGGTGTTTAAACGTACCCACTCAAGAGTTCCACCGTATGTAAAGTTTCCCCCACAATAACTGGCGTGTGAAATTATCTCTTCCCAAGGGTCCAGACAAACGTGAACACCCTTCTATCCGGGGGAGGGACACGCTGACCAATCGCTAACAGTGAGTAGTGCCTAAGTGATTGTTGCATTATACCATGGGACGGGAAAGACACTGTTCCCGGGGGTAGAGTCTTATGTACTATTTACGTATTAGCTTTACGTATTAGCCGATAATATCATCTTTTCCCGCAGAAAGAGAGATTTTGCCTACGCGTACGCAATAACAAAATAATATTTCTGACCGGGTGTTTTCCGCCCAAAAGTATTGTCAATATACCAGTAAATATTTAGCATTTTTGCACCAATTATACTATCCTTTAGTAATCAATTTGTAACTTTGTCAAGCTGTTATATGAAAATGTTCATCTCAGGCACAATTAGCGGATCCTTTCTGGCCGTTCCAGAGCATATTTCGAATTTGTTTATAAAATTATAAATTGTTGCAAAATTGTTAATTCGCTGTTTTTGACTCTGGGATATCGTGACACTCTCCCCTCTTTTTTTCTGTAAAAGTTGGAAATATTTTATAAATTTCCAAATGTTGGAAATGTTATTCTTTGTCCCCTCTAAATCATTGTTCTCGAGATATTTAATTGTTTTTTAGAACTTAGCATCTCATAAACACACTAATTGTTTTGCACTCCTTCCGTTCGCTCTCCGCACACAAGTATTCTGAAAAGAGATGTTCACAAGGTTTCGCTTCGATTGTTCGCTGCATACGCTTCATGCCGACGGCAAAGCTGATATCGCGGCCTCGGTAACGCCTCGAGGCTATAAACTGTGCCTTGCAGTAAAATGACTGTCTTTACCATTTTTTCAAAAAAACTAATAAACAAGAAGTAACTTTTATTGGTATTACATTCGGATCATCGCAGGAACAATTTCTGACTTACGGCTGTTTTTTAAAGATTCAACTTCTCCTTTTTATTCTAAACGACCATTAAAACTCCCGTTTCAATATTTTAATTTGCGTAAGTATATAAACAAATAATCAGTTACATTTCATAACACTGAGAGAAGTAGTTTTAAGGCGAATATGAAAATATGCCATATCATTTATTTTTATCTTCTCTATTCAATAGTACGACGTGCATTCCTATATATTATTGGCTAGCAAGGAAACTGTTTATACAGATATATTGTAAAGTTCATTATGTCGAAAGGCTGGCTCAAGAAGCAATAGTGCCAATGATATTTTCTCTCGGGGGCAAGTTGAGCTATTAATCTGTGTAGTATTGATGACCTTGGTTCACGTGACTTCAACGGAAAAGTAAACCAATGTTTCATTTACTGATATGTGAAAACAAATTGTGTGTTCAATTTAAATTAATCATTTGCCCAAAAAGTATTGTCATTGAATGAATGCAGCTCAAATTATGACTCGTTTCTCAGTCTAGAACGCTTTTTAGAAACGCAGACTACACTTTTAAGTCAGGATTAAGGATTTTTTCTTTTAAAATCGGGTATTTACGTATCTCAAAGTAAATGAGATGGAATTGTGATTGATCTAACTTCTGGTAAAAATTTGGAATGATATCCCTCTTATGAAGGTATTGTTGTAGGGCACAACATTAATAATGCAAGTAAAACAAAAACACATTAAAATGGCATTATAAATTAACCCTGTGACGAAATAAAATTTTCTACCATGAGGACGAATCCCAATACACTTGAATCTGGAGTAAGTAATCTGCTTTCACGATTTAAACATTTCAAATATGACAAAACGCAATTTCCAAGCTATTATATCGACAAGTCGGTAAATGTAAATGTTTAATGTATTGCTGGAGCACGATCATATACAAAATTCGATTAATTCATGCCCCCACCCGACATTTGAGATTTTAAAAATATGGAGATTAAGTTGAATGATACAAATTAGGATTTAGAAAGTATTCATGAGTATATTAATTTTAATCATTCAACTTAATCACTCACACCTAGTTTATTAAATTTTATCAGTAAAATCTGGTGGGGGCATGAATTAGTCGCATCTTGAATATATGTTCGTGCTTGACCTATACAATTACATTTATCGAATTGACGAAAGAATAGTTCGGAATTTGGTGAATTTTAAGGCGTTTTGTCGATGTTTAAAATATTTAATAGGTGAAAGCAATGTTATTAGTTAGATTTACGTTAGTGTATTGGGATTGTCCTCTTGGTAGAAAATATTAATTCGTCAAAAGTTTAATTTATATTGTAATATAATTTTAATATGTTTTTATTTTGCTTGCACTATTGATATCGAGTCCTACAACGATATCTAAATAAGGGGGATAACAAGATTTGTAATTCAGAATTTTCATAAATCAGAATATCAGAATTTTGATTCATCGACATTTCGTCTCACTTGTTTGATGTACCCGATTGTAAAAGATAGAATCCTTAACCCCGACTTCAGAGTGTAGACTACGCTTCAAAAAGGCGTGTTAGAGTGAGAAACGATGCATGATTTGTGCGGTATTCATTCAATGGCAATACTTTTTGCTGCATGCGATTAGTTTTATCGAGATTTTCTTTCTTACATTTATCAGTAAATGAACCTTGGTTTAATTTTGTTGTCGAAGTCATGCGAACCAGTATCATCGAAAAGTTACAGAATCATAGCTGAACCTGCCCTAGAGAGAAAAAATAATTCGCACTACAGCTTTTTGAGCCAGCCTTTCCACATAATGAACTTTGTAATACATCTTTATAATCAGTTTACTTACTAACCGATACTAACGGAAGTCGCACTATTGAGTAGAGAAAATAAAAATAAATTAAATAACTGTTGGTACATGGGCGCCAAACTAATTCAAATTTGGCGCCACACTTCGATCATCTCAATTTCGCTTTTCTTTGAAAGCCTTTAAGAAGGAAAGATTACATATTTCAAACTTCATGCCTTCAGCTAAATACCGCGCGATTTTTTTCCCTGTTGACAAAAAAATCATTTTTGTAGAAAGCTCTTTGAAATCGACTTCCAACTTCTTCAAATCAATCAACTTCTTCGAAAAATAACAAATAAATTGCACCACCTTCAGGGCGTCCGCGACAAAAGATTGACTAATTGACAGATTCAAGTCAATTTCTTTCTATTGTACATCATACGCGACCATCTCGCATTGTTTGAAAATCGGAGGAGCCGTGATCATTTTTGCAGAGATCGTGCCGAGAAGCTAAGTGATACACGTATGGGGCGCATTGACAGTTGGTGGTACGTTGGTAGCAAGCAATTCTCGTTTAGTATCTTTGAACCAGCACTCTGAGACGCGGAGCGAAAAAGAAATCATGAATGACGTAAAATTGTTAGAAGAACGTTTATTTTTGTCCAGGCAGAGGTAACCATGACAATCTCTTAAATACACACTGTATCGTGCTCCAACGTAAGGAAGATCGACATGTGGTTCACTCCTGTTGTCGTGGTGACCTCATCACTGGAAACAGCGTGTATTTCAAATAAAAACCGACTGAGTGGCTCAGGGCATCAACTGATGTCCCTGAAGTGCCTCTCACAGGGAGGGACTGCGGTTTGAGTCCCGACGGTGGCAGTATTTTCGATACTACTTATCGAATAGGTCGAATTCAGGCGCTGTCTGGAGGAGTATTCTGGCATTCGGATGCCCTGATCATAGGTTTCAGTGATTTCCCCGATAACCATGGCACGAATGCCGGAGCAGTAGCCTAAAAAACAAGCTTCGGACCGGTCACATCTTTCTTTCTTCTTTCTTGGTCTATCATCTCTTCTTATTTGCTCTCTCTTCGCCCTTACCACACATGTCGGCAAGTTTGAGCTTATCCTGGCATTGATGTCACCCACTGATGGGAGATACCTGGATGGGAATACCTGCTAGCTGACGAATAGTTCGATATTGAATCTCACCATCGAGCTGATGAAGTGCACATCGACCTCCATTGTTAAAACATGCACACCACTTATATGAATAAATATCTTAGGAAACGCGTTTGGAAATATCAAGTGATCAATCTGTCAATCCAAATAAATGCAGTAGAGGAGATGTTCGGACAATCGTTATTGTTAATTGTAATTACCAAAATATCAATGAGCGTGTATTCGTTTAGAGTTGAGTTGCGGTACAGTAATTGTTTAGTACAATTTTAGCGTAAGTCGCTACTGAAATCGGTGATATTCCTATTTGTGTCTGTCTGAGAAACATACATCTTACAAAGAGCATGTTCTCGTGCAGCAGTACCAGAATGATTGTTGCCCCGTAAATAACTTCTTTCTTTGTCTCAAAACACGAATCTGTGGAAGGAGGTAGTCTTAATAGTTTAAGAAAATTTTATATTAAATACTACAATGTGTGTTTATGATAATGTGTTGAGACTGGCACGTATCACACGTACAACGTACTGGCAACCGCATTGACAACACGCATTCTTAACTCTGCCATTCATTTCAGTTCTACCAGTTGACCATGCGGATAGCCAAAGCCAACCCTGAAACAGAGCCTTTTTCGTATTGTCGAGACAACTCGCCGGGGTGAATGTCATTTCCCTCAACATGGACAGCGACAATAGAAGAATGGGGGATCACTTAAGCGCGCGAAAAGGGTCAATAAATCTACAATTGTTTCGGAATATAGATGGAATGGTTTCAGAAAATTACAACACCACATCAAATTTATCCCTTTGATGGTTAAATTTGGCTTGGAGCCTCGCCGATACTAAGAATGAGCAGATGTGTAACCATTATGGTAAATTGTACAGTTATTTGAATTTTTGACAAAATCAGAATGATATTTTTGTAGTTAATTCATACATTTGTTTTCAGTTATTGCAATAAAATTTTCAAATGTATTCTCTTTTAAGGGGTGAATTTTCGTTCATAATAATAATCTTACTGAATGACTAAAAAACTGACAATCGAAAGAAAATATTGATTATTTAAACAAATGGACTTTTCAAAGTACGGAGAAGCCATGAATAAAAATGAAATAAAATGAACATTCTTTACTTCTCAGTAGTTCTCTCTAGTACAAAAAAAATAATTTATAGTCTAATTAATTTGTAGTAAAATATTGATTCAATGGTATGTGTTTCCAGTAGGTCATCCAAAAATTAATTTCAACACTTCATGTTTGGATTGTAATGAATAACACGTCATTCTTGAGCGCTATTTACGCGATAGCGGCTAGTTGGCCCAGATGGGCTGGTGGGGCGGAAACGGAAGAGAGGACTATTCGAAGGATAATTTGCAATGACCCGCGAGACATGGGGTAATAAATAAAAATGCATTGAATAATAAATACAGAATATGTAAATTAATTCAAATTAAATTAAAATAGCAAATCGTAAGTGCTTATGGACTTTAAAACGAAAATGTAGTGATGCGTGTCTAAGTAAACCTTTCTTAGCGCTCGAATTTTGGAAGATCATCATTGAGCATTGGCAAATATTGTCAATTTTCCATCGAACGATAAGTTAAAGCCGACTGTGGCAATAATATTCCTAAAGCGCAATTCACGAGAAATTGAATAAATACGGAAACGTGTCAGCACGAGAGAAATACTGCCAGTAAAAACTGTTGTGGCAAGAGACGAACAAACGACATAATTATCGTCGCACCCGCGCGGTGGCGCAGTGCCCTTCACAAAGGCACTCGAACTGAGCGTGCGGCGGCGAGTGGGCGCGAGGGCGCTGGCGGGCGCAGTGGCGGCAAACGGCTTACGGTGAAGGCGACTGGGGGCAGCGGTTAGCAGGCGGTGCGGGTGCGGGGAACGGCGGTAGGATGCAGCAAAGGACGGCGTCAGTGATTATGACGGCGGTGAGGGTGATGATGATGACGACGGATTGATGATGGCTGAAGCTAAGGAGGTGTGGCGTCGTTAACACGAGGGCCAGAACCGTTAGGTTGGTGAAAGTACGCTGCGGGGGAGGAAGGGGTTGAGCCTGAACATTCCGGGAGTTTGCGCTCGGGCGGTTGACTCAGGTAGTGCGCAGAGCCAAAAAATACCGGAAGGCTGTAAACTCCGAGGATGCTGCCGGCGAGCCTCGTTTACGGAAGCAGGCAGCCAACCTGAGAATTTGTGTGTGGGCGTAAACCAAGGCTGGCCTGCGAGCCTGCGCCAGCCGGCGGCCTATCTATGGACAGTGGTGGGGGTGTCAGCCTCAAGCTATTTAACGGCGGCGCCATCTGCGCCGCGTTCTCATTCAGTTTGCATCGTGAAGCTTGTATCGTGTGTACAAGGGGTGTACGGAGTGTGGGCGAGATGTCCGGAGAGTAAGGGCCAGACAATCTCGCGTGCTGTAGGCAACACGGTGCCACGACCGGGTTAAATTTTGGCGTCAGGCCATGTGACGGTAAATTGTCACGGGACCGAGTCCGACACCGCGCCATCATGCGTGGCTTGGTTTTTTCTGCGGTACAAGCAGTGTTCTGAAAAAGGAAAAGGTTGCGCGGAGTGTTTTAAATATTAGCAATTCATTGGTAACTTGTACATAATCTTTGAATATATTATTTTGATTTTGTTATTGGAAATTTAATTCTTATTTCACTACGTCAACAGAGGTGGCTGCCGGCAAAAGGAAGGCGGCAGGAATGAGGATAGTGGAAGTTAGTGAGCCAGGAAGAGGATTGCGGCGGAGGCAGGCAACACGCCGGGACGTTACGAGGGCGGCGGCGTGGGAAGAGCACGAAGCGCGAGCGGTGGTCTTCCTGAAACTTGCGAGAATCAATCAGTTTCCCCAAACCAGCGGGCGCGCAGCGCGCGGGACGGGGAGGGCGGGGACAGGGCGGGGAGGGCGGGCCGCGCAAACAGTCGCCAGCAGCCCTTGGAGACGTCTCCGCGCAGGCGCTGTTGCCGCACTGGGCGTAATTAGAGGAGACTGCGAATAGCGCTGTCCACAGGTGATGTGTTGCACGCACACAGAGGGAAATAAATGAAATTGTCAGCGCTTTTTCGCTTTTTGCTCACCAAGGGTTGTTTAAGAGATTGAAAAGATTTCTTTGAACCACTATAATGTGATTCCCGCTTTGCAGAAACCTGTCTACCATTTCAATTTTTTATTGTCAATAATTCACCAGTAATGAATTTAAACTCTTAAGTGTTTACTCTTAAGTGTTAAGATTAAACATTTCCGAAGTTCAAAAATACGTAGATACGTTACTATTTCTAAACGCTTTGTTACCCTTGAATTAATATAAAATCTGACTTGTTTAATATCAATGCCTTTAACTCGGACCATGGATGTGTGATGGTCGTTCTTAAAGTTGAGAGCGGAGCTGCGGAGCGACTGAAATCGGAAATCCTTCGTAAAAAGAAAACATGGGAGATTAACTTAGGAAAGTATTTAACTACTTTTAGTACACAAATTCATTATAGATATTTTAAACCTAAGTAAATTCAACAATTGAAAATGTTCTGCGGATATGATTTCAAAATATTTAATTAATAGCATGTTTTCAGAATTGAGAAACATTTGCGGAATCTCTATTGCAAAAAGTATGCCCTTTCAGGGAGGCAAGTGAATTCTTTTGCAGTGCCGTGATTCTATCAAATCAGGAACTCTTTTTTGTTGTTCGAGTGTATGTTGACATATGGTGTTTTTACACCGACCCACGTGACATTGTTATCGCATACAAAAGTAATTCACAACTGGCAAGTTTAACACTTAATCGTATTCAATATACTAATTTGGTAATTAACACTAAAATACTGGAATATATTTAGAATAGTTTATGTGGTAAAACAATATTAAAATATCTCGTAAATTATCAACAAACAAATTTTTAAAGAGTAAATACCGACACTCCCGGTTGCTGATATTATTTAATTAAGTGCAATAAGCGACTGGTTTGGAAGAGAAGTTAGGTTAGCAGTGGCGAATGCTCGCTGAGATGTTTCAGAGGCAACAGCCCTCGTGTTTCTACTGAGTCGCTGTCCAAGAGGTCTCAGGTTGGATGATCGATGTTGTTTGGCCACGTCAACTGTCACGATCGTTTGTTACGTTTGTGTAGTTAATGTTTTTCCGGAAGATGTCGATGCCCCAATGATGAGATCCGAAATGGACCTACATGTCAGCTTGAGAGGTTTTCTTCTTCCAATTACCTCTCCCAACGAGATACTGCCCCAGCTGGGACAAGCTCTGAGGGACTGGTGTCCCGACGTATTTGGTAGAATAGTGCATGTAAGCATAAGGAGAGGATAGGGTAAGGATGAGGAAGGAAATATCGCAGGGGATCCGTTTTGCCGTTGGTTGGACACAGCTCCAGAATTCGTCTGGTGTTGATCGGAGAAACCATGGAAAACAGAGCAGCCGGTCTTAGAAGTATTCAAATTGTCTGACTATGACGCAGCTATTGAGCTAGTGCTACTGTCGGTACTCCAACCCTAGAACCTTCCGGTCTGAGTCGATGCAATGCTGACTTTGAGCTAACCTCAGCCGGTGCCTAGGTTGATCCTAAGAGCCCGGCTATGGCAAAGTTTCACTGGCTAAATAGCTGACTGGAAAATAATTCTGGCTGCGAAAATTACATTTCGGTAATTTTTGGATTTTTTTCTGCTCCATATCACGTGTACGTTGCAGCAATGTCTTAATAATCGACCACACCCAAACGTCTCATCCTTCTCTCCTCTTCTCTCCTTATTACCGCGTAAATTTACTATCCTACCGCACATAGCGTGAGACCAGTCAGAGGCTTACATGTTGTCTTGGCGAGGATGGTGCTTCTTTGAAAGAGGTATCTGGATACGAAAGGGTGGGGGATGGGGGCAGAGCCCTCGCGCGGCACACGTTCCAGCGGGTGAGGGACCCGCCTTCTCCTGACATAAATAAACTCCATAATGCCTCTCAGTTTTCAATTAATACGGTTATCAAGGGAATCTGAAATATCAATTGAATCATATAAGTACTTGTAAGATATGTGTGAGGGAGAATATGCATAACTGATTACGTGCCTTTTTAACTAATAAAATTTTAAATTCCATATCTAACGAAAAGCTTTCCATTCATTTTCATAGACTTTAAGGGAGGTGTCGGCTGAGTAATCATTTATTTCAGGTAATAAATAGCGCGCCCTTTCCTTCTCATTAGCATATCCCTTCGCTCTCTCCTCGCACTTCCCCACGTACCCCACTCACGCTCACCAAGAATGTCGTCTAGAAGAACTGCGGATTGCCTTAAAGTAAAATATAACATTTTGAAATAACGTTTGGGAATTCGATGGCAATGTTTTTCACGGCTGCTCATATTTTTCGAGAAAAACATTGGGGAGCGATTACGGTTCCAAAGTTTTTGTAGAATATACAAACAAACGTAGATGTAGTCTATTCATTCACTTTTATAAAATAGATTTTGTACGTTCTTTACAGTGTTGAGCACATGTTCTAGAAAATTCTGTAGTTGTGCTTAATAATTCATGAATATTTTGTTCACAGAAGAACTCTTATCAAACGTTGAAGCACACACTGACAACAAATCACTTGATAGTTGATTCTGATTAACTGTTGTGTTTGTTTTATTTCCATGTCTAAAACCGCAGAGATACTTTGCTTCTCCTAACCATTATTCTCCCTCGCTGTCTCAAATGTCCGCTTCATAACGAACAATGCGCCAAAGAGGCAACTCCGCGGATGACGAGGTGGGGGCGCGGCGTGGCGGGCGGCACCCAGCGCTCCTCGCAACGCGGGCTTTAGCAGTCCCCGCGCGCCCTCCCCCGCCCCGAGCAGGCAAATAGCAAAGAACGCGTGGTGATGCAGGGCCTTCCGTCGGGGAATACGCCTTTCGCTGCTTGTTTGCGCAGCGCTGCGCACACACCGCGCCTGCTGCCNGCCCCGCCCCGCTCCGTCGCGCCTGCTCCAGCACGCCTTACCCACGTCGCTGCCCCCGACGACTCCGTTGCCTTACATCGTCTTCAGTCTTCTCAGACTTTCAAACATGTCCCAGATAGTTTCAATTACTCATCTTGTTTCTGTTTTCCTAATGGACTCAACTCTCTCGATTAATCTCTTACTCTCAGACTTTCCCGCCAACTCACAAACTCTTGCAACCCCTCTTACGCTTCCATATCCCACCTTGCCTCTCTCACTTTTATCCCCCTATTTTATCCCCCTATTTTATCCCCTTCCTGATTGTTCATCACTTAATTCCACTAGATCATCCATACCATTCGCAACTAATCTCTTGTAGACACAATTTTTCCCAATCCCTCTCCATTTCTCCAAATTCCCTCTCCATTTCTCCAAATTCCCTCTCGATTTCTCCAAAACCCTCCCACTATCTCCAAATCCCTCCCACTATCTCCAAATCCCTCCCACTATCTCCAAATCTCTCCCAATGTATCGAAATCTCACCCAATTTCTTACCTCACCCAATCTCTTTCAAATACTCCAAAACTCGCTCAAAAGCGCAACCTCATTACACTTCACTGAAACTCACCCAGACCCCCCTAAACCGTTTCAAACTACCCAACGCCAGCCAAGTTCATCTGACTCCACGGACGTCCATTCTGTCCCATTCAGTCCCACCCTACCACACTCTCACTGTACTCAGCCAACCTCGCCCAACGATTCTCAACATTGCCCTCCACGCATGCCCTCGCCTAACCTTCCAAAACTCACCCAACCTTGCCACTCTGTCAGACCCTCGCCGATCTTCGCCCAACTTCGGCGAACGTCTCCCAACTTCACCCAACTTCACCCAACTTCACCCAACTTCACCCAACTTCACCCAACTTTGCTCGACTTTCCTCCATTTTCCTCGACTTTGTTCGACTTTGCTCCACTTTGCTCCACCTTGCTCAACCTCGCTCAACTTTGTTCAACGTCCCTCAACCTCGCCCAACATCGCCCAACCTCGCTCATCTTTGCCCAAACTTCATAATTTTTGTTATGTTAACTATCTTCACCCACTCTCCCATTCGCGCCTACCCTTGCCTTCCTCATTCAAAGTCGCACAATCCTGACCAAACCATCCAACATCCTTTGGAACCCTACCATCTCTAATATAGCCAAACTTAAAGAAGCGACTGTCAGTGTCAGTCGACTGTCAGACTTCCAAGAGATCACGTATTCTCATGCCTTATCGAATTTCAAATCAAACACAATGTCGTTACGTAGAGCTCTGAATTGAACTCTAACCAGTGGCCGCGCGTGCTCCCAAGAATTGGGGATCACCTGTGGCGTATTGTGAAGAGAGTGTGCACTAGTGCATGTGCATTATCATGCACCCTCATGCATTTTTTTATTTTAACCCATTTATTCTAATCAATTCCCACATTCGGATCGCATCGCATCCCAAAAACTGTTCCCGTAATTAAACATATAATGTTATATATATATATATATATATATATATATATAACATAGAGAGAGAGAGAGAGAGAGAGAGAGAGAGAGAGAAATTTTTCTAATAGTTTAATTATATTTAATTATTTTTTAAAAAATCACATGACGGGAAGTCAGAACTAAAATTCACTAGCCTCTGAAACACGTTTCGGACCCGTCTCTGGAGTTCAATAATAATCTATCAGTTATATAATACTAGTTTCCTACCAAAAGAAGAAAGGTATTATCTTATGCTTAAAATATACGTGTTATGATAATGCATATACCGAATTGCAAAGAGCAATGGACAGATGGTCGGCTAATCCATTCACTACTATTCTCTCGCTCATGCTAAATAAAAGAAGGGCAGTGCCCCGGAAAATGTTCTCTCCCCCGTTTCTCAAGACGCGCATATCACTAGAGCATCTCTGGCGAGGCGAAAACGAAGAACAAGGATTTCAGAATGCGAAGCATTAAAAAACTTTCCAAGAGAAAGTGGATCTATCTAATATTAAAATAAAAACGTTCGTAATAAATTGAGTCGTTCTGCCTATATTCAAATGCTATTGACAATTTCAATGAGCCTGTATGCCTATGAAATTGTAATGAACTCGGAATCTAATGTAAAATCTGAATCACCGTAGTGAATGGGACTCTTGTTCCGGGGGAATTCTTTTTCCCGTTGCACTTTGGTAAACGCGGAAAATATAGGTTCTCAATGTTTTAGTGGGATCGAAAATGGCGAAGACCTCCAAAAGCCTTCGACACGAATTGTAAGAATCCCCCCACAATAACTGGTGGATGATATTCAATCTGCTAGCGCGTTGACCTATCATTACAGTCGGAACTTTAGTACCTGTGTAATTGGCGCAAAATTCCATGGAGCGGGAATGACGCTGTACCCGAGTCGGGGGCCTGGATGAGGCGGAAATATCGTCATTGTTCCCTGCCGAAGGAGAGATTTTTGCCTCTTGAGTTCCTCATAACGAAAAAAAAATTCTGAGCGGCGTTTTCCCGGCCAGAATTAGTGTCAATAGACCAGTAAATATTTAACATTTTAGCAACAATTATACTATATTTTAGCTAACAATTTGTAACTGTCAAACTGTTATATTAAAATGTTCATCTCAGGCACAATTTGCGGATCCATTCTCGCCGTTCTAGCGCATATTTCGTATTTTTTATAAAATTGTAAATTGTTGCAAAATTGTTAATTCGCGATTTTCGGCTCTGGGAAATCAGAAGACTCTCCCCTCTACAAATCTGAAAAAGTTGAAAATTGTGTATAAATTTGCAAATGATCCCAATTTTTGTATTGCCTCTTCTAAATCCCCTTTGAGCGCAATCCGATCGGTGCAATCAACATCCGTTCTCTGGATATTTAATTGTTAATTAGAACGTAGCATCTCAAAATCACTCTCATCTTTTGCACTCATTCCCTTCGCAGTCGCCTTAGCTCTCAAGTATACTCAAAAGTGAGGTTTGCAATGTCTCGCTTCAATTGTTCGCTTCATACGCTCAATGCCGAGGGCGGAGGTAATGTAGTGACCTCGGTAGCGACTCAAGGCGATAAACGGGCGACAAAATGATAAGCGGGTGCAAAATTATTGTCTTTATTTCTTTTTTTAAAAAAGCTGTAACATTTATTGGTAGTTTCGTGTGATCATTGCACTAACATTTTCGGTCTTACAGACATTATGAACGTTTTTTAAATATTCAAACTTTCTTTTCTATTCTAAGCAGCCATTAAAACTTCTGCTTCAATATTTTAATTCGCTTAACTGTTATTAGTATATAAACAAATCTGGTAAATTTAATAACACCCAGAGAAAAATAATAAATAGAAGTAGTTATAAGGCGATTGTGAAAAGATGCTAAATTATATATATTTATCTTCTCTATTCAATAGTAAGACGTGCATTGCTATATATTTATCGGCTGGCAAGGAAACTGTATATAAAGATATATTGCAAATTTCAGTATGTCCAAAGGGAGGCTTAAGAAGCAACAGTGTCAATGATATTTTTTCTCAAGAGCAAGTTGAGCTATGAAAGGGTTCATTATTCTGGAACTTTTCAATGACCCTGGTTCGCGTGACTTCGATCGGAAAATTAAACGAAGGTTCATTTACAGATACCTGTGAAAAAAATGTCGATGAAACTAATCGCTTGCCGCAAAAAGAATTGCCATTGAATGAATGCTTCCCAAATCATGAATCGTTTCTCTCTCTAAAACGACTCGAAATTTAAGATACGTAAGAATATCCTTTGAGGTCGGAGTTAAGGAATTTTTATTTTAGAATTGATTATTTACGTATCTCAAACAAATTGACTGAGAGACAATTGCGATTTAACAAAGTTTTGGTAAAAAATCGAATTTTTCCCCTATAAAGAAGGTATTGTTGTAAGGCACGATATTAATAGTGTAAGCAAAACAAAAACCCATTAAAAATTTCATTATAAATTAAATCCGTAACGAATTAATATTTTCTACCGAGAGAACAAATCCTAATACACGAACGTGAATCTAACCTAATGACATTGCTTTAACCATTTAATACCACATAAATATACGAAATAGAAAAATTAATACATTACATATTAAATTAATAATTACTCAATATAAATATATGAAGCAAACCTTTTTATAAGTATAAATTTATCATTATCTCTGTAATGCTATTTAAATTTACCTCTGCGCCACGGTACAAACGGACGGTAGCACGCCATATTTGTGGAAATTTTATACTCGTCATGTAGAATACAAGAGCTCTGAATTCCCGGCATGGAGAGTGCAAGGAGTCAGGAGGTGGAGTAGGGGGATAAAAAATATTTATGTACTTAACTAGATATTATCCATTGTCAACGTAAATATAATTTTTATCGCCTGATGATGAGGTTAAATAGTTCCTCGAAACTGTCGCTATAAAAACTAATACATAATGTTACATAGTGTTATTATGTAAACACTACAATAGTTAAAATAAAGGTCTGTTAAAATCTAAAGGGCCAAATAGAATTAACATGTCAAACTTGTTTGACAAATGAAACGTGTCATCTACAAGTTTGAGATGTGTTCGAGTTTTTAACTTTGCCAAAAGTAATTTTGAAGAAATAGACGGTACTATAAACATTACACTCCAGTTTGCCAGTTACACTAGTGGCACTTTGGTTTTTGAATATTTAATGATTTAACGAGAGTTTCCGTTTAAAAAAGAAATATCATTGCCCGAGTCCAGCAACGCCCTGACTTTTACATCATCGCTCATTTTATCAGTAACTAAAATTATAGCAGTGGGCAACAAAACCCAAAATGTCTTTGTTTCACTAAATGCCGTATGAAAGAGATCTTTCTCAGCCTCCTGTGCTTCCATGCTAACCATAGAACATTCTCCTTCATCCGGAGAAGATTGTGATATTACATTAACAAGAGTTCCTAAATTCGATTTTGCGGTTATGTTCGAATTCACTGCCTTTAGTACCCAAGGCCTCATTCATATAATTTGAGTCATGCAAGAGAAAATGATGTTTCTGATTATATATCCTGCACTTCTTTTTGCTACAGGGGTGGTCAGTGACTGCTTTGTACAAACAATCAATACACAGAGCATTTTACGACACTCCTGTAAATTTTCTTGCATAGCATATTGCTAAAAATGCACACACTGGGTGTTTCTCTGAACGCAGGATGCACTAAATGGGATCGCATACATTTATATGAAGTGCCCTGGGGTTAGGAGCTGTCTGATGAAGTTTTCCATCAGCAATAGAATTTGATTGTGCTTTTTGAGGAATGTCTTCATTGAATTCCAATGCATTTGCTTTATGGTTTGAGAAATTGTATAGTCCTGGCATTCTTTTGTCGAATCCTTGCTAAGATGTCAAGATTATCTAGTTTTAAACTCTAGTTTAGAGAGTATTAAATGTTGCATGATTATTTTGCTTAGATCTACACTTAGTGACATCGATTTCAGTCTCAACCAACTTGTAGAAATTTGAGAAATGAGTTGTTTAAGAAAAGATGAACCACCTTTTATATGCGGCAAATTGAGCAAAGGTTTGATGTGGGTGACTATTATCTTGGTTTTATTTGAATACCTATCGACTAATAATTCCCAAGCTCTGTTACAGTTGTTTTCTGACACATTCAAGGTGCCCAGAGGCATACACGGTTCCCCTTTAAATGTGAAAGCAGATGCATATATTTTTCAATATCGCCAAGTGAATCATTTTGCACCCCTGCCGTTATAAAGATATATAATTGCATAACCTGATCGTACATTCCCGAGAATGTTGGCAATTTCTTTGGCACACAATGGCATCTGAAAGATTTTGGCTTTTAAAATCGCGTATCAACTTTCTAAATTTTTAAACGCGGGGGTTAAGTCATTTAAACTAACTTAATGAACTGTATCTCTCCATCCCTCCATCCCTGTCCACACATTCGAAGTTTGGTATGCTAACATCTGAGAGAAAGATTATATATATATATATATATATATATATATATATATATATATATATATATATATATATATAGGAGAGAGATTTTCCCGGATAGTCACGGCACCATGTTCAGTGCTGCGAAATATTGCTTGTGTGACGTCTGCGTACTCAGCGAACACAGCAGCACAGAGCCTTCTCATATAAACAAATACTTTCTTTTACAAAGAAACACAACACAACATATTTCACAATGAATTTAACGCCTTAGCTCTGATAGAACTGCTTTATCCCCAGATCCGGTAAAAGCGATTCCAACCCGATTGAATGAATCGGTTTTTTCAATTTGTGGGGCACTCGCCACTCCAACTTCTTGAAGAGCGCAACCCAAAAGCCAAGCTTTCCTGTGGCACAACGCGGATGTCACACTGTGACCCACAAAAGTCATACCGGCGTCAACTAATGATGGTTCTCTTTGATCGGCAAGAAGCGATCCTTACCGATTCTAGAACCTTTGCCAGTCGTCGGGCACCTGAAACAAACTCAAATCCATCCTCCGGGAGCACCGCACAGAGCATCACCTCGCCACCGCTGACCGCAGTCTCTCAAGGACACAAAGTCCTCCACACAGGCTCGTCAACAAGTGACTTGCCTCGCGAGCCCTGCTCGCCGCTGCACAGTCGTGGCGCCAACTTTTTGCATTTCCTCGAGGTTCTCCCACTGTCCTCCAGACACCCACCCACTGGCTCTTTTGCACTCCCTTATATACACTCGAAGGCTCCACGTGACCCTAACTACGTCCACGACGCCCCACAACGCCCTTCACAAAAATTTACGCTTTAATTTCAGACACTGTAAGTAGATAATTAAGAAAGATTTACGATAGCTCTGAAAAAACACGCGCAGCGCTAACCACCGCACTGGTGTCCTTCCGGAGCTTGAAGCAAATCTGATCGAATCTTTGAAGACGTAGGTCGCACGAAGAGAACGCAGAGAGAGTTGTATGCTACAACTGGCAAGTCGGTGTATGCGATTGCCTATATGAAGTTACCCCTACAATACCTTGGCGGTGGAAAATTCTATCATTCTCACTGTCCAGACAAACTTGGACTTCCTTCGTGTGGGGGAAGGGGCGCGAGACGCCCGGCAAATCTCTACAGTCAGAAATCTTAGTGATTATGTGAGTTTCGCAAAAACTTACGCATGGGTAGCAAAGACGCTGTTGCGAGGGCGGGGCCTCGGTTGTTTACGTATCGTCATCTTCTCCGTGCTGAACGGCCGAGATTTTGCCTGTGCGCTACTCTAAAACAAAACAATAAATATTTTTAAGCAGGAGGCGGGGGGGTGTCCAGAATTATGTCAATAGACCAGTAAATATGTTGCGTTTTAGGCATTCATCCCTTGTTGCCAATACCACCTTCCACGCACTCTTTCACGCCCCAACCTCGCTCTTGAAGGCCTGCTCGCAGCTTTCTCTCCCTCTTAGCAAGACCCACGCCCCGCCCCGCCCCGCCCGCCCGCGCCGCCCCCGCCCCGCCCCTCTCGTCTTGTCCGTCGCGTCCCGTCAGTCCGTCCCGCCCTGCTCGCCCCGCCCTGCGCGCCCCGCCCTGCCCTCGCCCGCGCCTCTGCCTCCCCCGCCCCCGCGCCCTGGCTGCGCCCCG
>BOPP01000071.1:542809-570999 GCA_017312745.1 Gryllus bimaculatus | reverse complement strand
ACACTTGATACGAAGAACGCATTTTCTGTAATTAGGTGCAATAAAATCGTTCCACCAATTATCGCATTAAAATAAAGTACTTGGAGTTGACTCAGCGCAGTAATCGCCGCCCGTCCGCCACCGCAGCCCATGCCACAACGTCAAATCGGGGGGGAAACGGCGAGGCGAGCGAACAGGTTAGTGGTGCGCGGAGGAGGCCTCGAGTGAAGCACGGGCGGGGCAGTGTTACGTCCGCAGAGTTTATTGTCGTTATTAAGTGGCAGTTTCGGACTGAGTGTGACCGCTGGATGTGGGAACCAGGTTTTGATAAGGATTAACAGTCAGATGATGTAGGGGAAGTAGAATTCGTACCAGAACTGAATAAACAACCAATAAGACAGGAAATCGTGTGGCCGGTGGGGCCATGAGGAGTTGCTCGCCGAGGGAGGGCGAATTCCAGGCGGACTTCGGGGCAAACCGAAGCTTACGAAGACCTCCGCCGCCGTTGCCCCAACGACGCCCCGGTCGCCTCCAGAGGAAGCAGGTGGTTTTTAAAACATCGAGGTAGCGTTGACCGTAGCGCTGTTTTCACAAGGCCTGCGCATTGCGATTTTGTAAATACTATTTGTAAAGTGTGTCCTCTGATCATTACAAAATTTAGATTGCAAAAGAATGCTATTACGATTTATCTTCCTATGCAGCGCCAGAATTCCTGGAGACCCATTCGCGAAAAATGTCCTGTCCCTTAACATAATTTATTAATGCGTGAAAGTACGCACTTCCCAGGTAACGTCACAATATAATATATAATATAATCTATATATATATATATATTAAATTAATATATATATATATATATATATGAAGGAGAAGAGAGAGAGAGAGTGAGAGAGAGTGTGTGTTTAGATTGCTCTTTGTCTTTCGAAATCTGCCGTCCTTTTAACAGGCATTTTGGGCTGCAATTTATGAATGAAATTTGCTATTGTTCTATTTGTTGTTTCAGAAAGAATAGCGAAGACGTTTTGGAGAGCAACCACTATTAAACTATGCTCATCAAACTAAATTTAACACTTATACCTCACATAATGAATCACAACTATACTCGTAAAAACAAAGATATTTGGTATTACGGACACATCAGCACAACTTATTTTTCCCGAGATAGTCCACGGCACCATGTTCAGTGCTGCGAAATTATTGCTTGTGTGACGTCTGCGATACTCAAGCGAACACAGAGCACAGAGCTTCATAATAACAAAATACTTCTTTTACAAACGAAACACAACACAAATATTTACAATGAATTTTACGCTCTACGCTCTGAAGGACCTTGCTTATCCCAGGATTGCGGTACGAACTCGCCAACCCGATTGATGAATCCGGTTTTCAATTGTGCAGGCACTCCGCCACTCCAACCTTCTGAAGAGCGCACAAAAGCCAAGCTTTCCTGCTGAACCGGATGTCACACTGTGACCACAAAAGTCAATACCCGGCGTTAACTCAATGATGGTTCTCTTTGAATCGCAAAGAAGCGATCTACGATTCTAGAACCTTTTGCAGTCGTGGCACCTGAACAAATTCAATCCATCCCTCCGGAGCACCGCACAGAGCATCCACTCGCCACCGCTGACCGCAGTCTCCTCAAGGACACAAAGTCCTCCACCAAGGCTCGTCAACAAGTGACTTCGCCTCGCGGCCCTGCTCGCCGCTGCACAGTCGTGGCGGCCAACTTTTGGCATTTCCTCGAGTTCTCCCACTGCCTCCAGACACCCACGCCACTGGCTCTTTTGCACTCCCTTATATAACCTCGAGGCTCCACGTGACCCTAACTACGTCCACGACGCCCCCACGAACGCCCTTCACACAAATTTACGTTTTAATTTCAGACACTGTAAGTAGATCAATTAAGAAAGATTTACGAAGCTCGGGAAAAAACAGCGCAGCGCTAAACCACCGCACTGGTGTCCTTCCGGAGCTGAAGCACAAATCTGATCGAATCTTTGAAGACGTAAGCTCGCACGAAGAGAAGCCAGAGAGAGTTGTATGCTAACAAACTGGCAACGTCGGTGTACTGCGATGCCTATATGAAGTTACCCCTACAATACCTGGCGGTGGAAATTCTATCTTCTCACTGTCCAGACAAAACTTGGACTTCCTTCGTGGGGGGAAGGGGCGCGGAACGGCCGCAAATCTCTACAGTCAGAAATCTTAGTGATTAATGGTGAGTTTCGCAAAATTACGCATGGCGTAGGCAAAGACGCTGTTGCGAGGGCGGGGCCTCGGTTGTTTACCGTATCGTCATCTTTCCGTGCCTGAAGGCGAAGATTTTGCCTGTGCGTACTCTAAAACAAAACAAAAATATTTTTAAGCAGGAGGCGGGGGGGTCGTCAGAATTATGTCAATAGAACCAGTAAATATGTTGATTTTAGCATTCATCCCTTGTTGCAATACCACCTTCCACGCTCACTTTCCACGCCCCACCTCCTCTTGAAGGCCTGCCGCTAGCCTTTTCTCCCTGCTTAGCAAGACCCCCACGCCCCGCCCCGCCCGCCCGCGCCCGCCTCCCGCCCCGCCCCTCCTCGTCTTGTCCCGTCCGCTCCCGTCAGTCCGTCCGCGCCCTGCTCGCCCCGCCCTGCGCGCCCACGCCCTGCCTCGCCACGCCCTGCTCGCCTCCCGGCCTCCGCCCGCCCCCACCTGCCCCCTGCTCGCCCCGCCCCTGCTCGCCCCGCCCCGTCGGGCCTTGCCCCTCTACCGCGCAGCCGTCTCGGGCCGTTATTCACGCTCGCCCCCGAGGAACGCGCCCTCGGCAACGCGATTTGCTATTCCGGCCGCGGGCGGCGCCACCGCCGCGCGCCCCTAATTGTTATGGAAATGGGGCGGCGGAGGCGGTGTTGAGACGAGAGCACCGGCGATAGCGACGGGGGCTAAAGAGGTAGAAGTCACAGTGGCTTGGGAGTGGATGTATCTGACCTGTTGAGATTGCAGAAATGGAGAAAAAAAATTCTTTATGCTTAATGGAATCGAAAGTATCCATGAATGTGAGTACAAACGTATTTTCCTGGAGATCATTAAGTTACGGAAATAATATCTTTGCAAATCATATGGTGATGCCAAAACAAGATCGTTGGATGAAAATGGTATGGAGATTATGAAGACGATAATATGCCAGATAGAGAAATCGTTGCTCGGTATGTCGAAGTGCGGAGAAAGTGAAATGTGTTCAATAGGTTTGTACTACACTACATCATATAACCGCTGTTTTAACGATCTAGATACGGTGAAAGTTATTCACTGTTTTATGTTAATTCTGACGTCTCGGAAAGTTGTTTCGTGAAAAGAACTTGCAGGTTTAAAGAAAAGGTTTTAGTAGCACAAGCTGCCCTCTGAAACGCGAGAATGCAAGTTGACAAAGACTTTTTATATTGCTAACAATTATCATAGTTAGACATGTAGCATTTACCAAATAGAGTCAGTGCTTTCAGAACAACTAAATGAACCAAGCTGCTTGCTTCACTAGAATAGTGAATTAAACCGTGCACCATTACAAGGGCGTGGCGTAAAGGCGATAATTTGAGCTGTGAGCAGTGTGTGATGTATTTTAACCGAATGAGTAATGGAGAAGAGCGATTATGGTGAAGCGGTGGTTAAAGGTTGAAAGGTTGATGTATGATTACTGGCCTGTATCGTAAGGGGTCAGGCTCGTAAATGTGTTGGGATAAAGATGTATTTTCGCGAGTGGGAATGACTCTGATAGAGGATTACGAAACACAAAAATTGCTTAAGAAAGTACAAAATGGACATGACCTCTCAGCAATTTAGTTTCAGCGGTTTACGTCATGAGAAATGACAGTTGTTTGCAGTAGATAGCAATAACTAAATGTCGGTTTTAAAGTCGAAAATGAAGTCTTAAATAGTGCTGAATTATAAAAGGTGGGATCAGGTTTGTGAAACTGTTATGAGAGTCGAATAATTGGCGTTTGGTGGATTTACTGTTGACTTGCGAGTGAAGGAGTGTGGATAAAGGTGTAGTGACTTTTCTATGTGCGTAGTAATTGAGGACTCCTGTACGTCAAATAACGTGTGATGATGAATGTTCCCGTACTTGAGATCACACATTGTGATAAGGACATGGGTCAGATGTAGATGAAAAGCAAGATATTGGTATCCTTATAAAGGGTACTGGATAACTGGTCATGATGATTTTCCTTCAGCTTGGATATAGAATGAAATCTCTTCATGAGTGTAGGCTGGGCAAGGGTAGCAGGTGAGAGACTATTGACAGAAGATTATCGGTCCAGTGAATGGTATAAGGTATCGTTCGTTCACTTTCTAGCAGATTATTGCTGTGGCAAAGTTATGCGGTGAAGCGTAACATATATGTGGTGGGACGTTCAGCATTTGACAAACCTGTATAGCAGTTAATTAAGTGGTTGTCGTTCTGAGAATTTAAACTGGAGTACGTAGTAGATGAAATCATTGAAACGTAGTGAAAGTAGAGGAAGTAAGTGAAGATTACTGAAAAGGAGTGATCAACTAATAGATTATAGATTAAGTCTGCATCTTGCCAGGGGATGCGGTTTATA
Organism: Gryllus bimaculatus; assembly: GCA_017312745.1. Taxonomy (NCBI): domain Eukaryota; kingdom Metazoa; phylum Arthropoda; class Insecta; order Orthoptera; family Gryllidae; genus Gryllus; species Gryllus bimaculatus. The sequence goes on along the minus strand of BOPP01000071.1, from coordinate 566,437 downwards.
GAAGTCGTCGAACCCTTGTGAACTTGGTTTTGATAGAACGTTGGTGAGGCAATGTGGATGCCAGTAGTGAATAGCGTCTAAATTGCACGTGAAAGGCAGGCAGCAGTTGTTGATTTATGGTTACATTTTGTTTACTTACACAGGCTTGCTGAGGAAGTATACGCGAGAGTGAGTGTTTGAGAGGTGAATGGAAGTGTGCTGTGGGGACGGGGTGCCGACAGGTAGGTGGATTTCGGCGGTGAGCAGAAGACGGCTGCCTGTAGGTGGCTGACGGGGACGCGAGGGTGTACACGTTGGGTCAAAGAGAAATATGTATTTATAAAACCTAATTTGCCATAATCTCTTGTCATTGAGTTGTAGCATCGAGCCGACGAGGCATTTTCTCCACGATGTATATAAAATGCTGTAATTGTGTAAAATTAAATAACATTTTTATTTATTTAAAGTATCATCGAATTGTGAGGTCCTTAACCACTAAAATATATTACAGTGAAAATAACATTATAGGGAAATACATAGAAAAATACATTTTACATTTACATTTACAAAATACATTTTATTACAAAAGGCAATATATTCAGTTACAAGAGAATAGCGTAGGATTTCTATTTCTTATTGCAAAATAAAAGGTTGTCTAAAACGTGAATTACGTGTGTGACCGAAGGGTTAAAATGATTTTCAATTTAACGATATTTATATCTTCCAGAACTTACATTAATTCACATACATACGGTCACGTGAGAATGCTAGTTGTAACATCACAGTGTGAAACAAAAAGAAGCGCGTAGGTTACGAGAACATTATTTTATTTTTGTCATTTATTTTTCATGCATTGATAAACAAGAAATAAATGCACAGAAATGTGGTAATTTCAACTGAAGTATTTTCATTTTTAACGTAAAACAAAGTACATTACGCAATATATACTTTTCTTTTTCCTACAGATTTAAGAAAAATCATGCGAAATATTATTAGATTTTGCAATTTGCTTTTATGAAGTTATGGTCGGCGCAGTATAATTTTAAGATCTTCAGAAGAAAACATTTTGACTTATTCATCATATATGACGAACGGCCCCTGTATATTACCATTCAACATCAAGAATTGGCATGTGTTTGATGTAGTGAAATTGTGTAATGTCGACACTGCCTTCCAGAAACGTTTCCAAGTGTGAAACTGGAAATACAAATTATACATTACCGCTTTTTTTATTTGTTACCTCGCTGAAATGGAGACCCTCCCTCAGAAAGAGAAGTTTAAAATCGGACGAGTTTCGTTGTAGGTCTTATTATTCATTACTTATACTAAGATATTTTCCTTTAAAATACTTGACACTTCTCTTCATTTGATCACATCTCAGAATTAGAACACTCTGAGAATACAAAGTTATTTCAAAAAAAAAAAAAATGGTTTGTAATTTTTGCCCCCTATGATTTTCAGGACTGGCGTGGAAGGTCAAGGTTGTTCCAGAGAGTGCTGACTTACGACAAAGTGATTTGTGTATCGTTCTAGATACTTCCATTGAGGTAATGATGGAAAAGTATGTTTTGTTGGGAAAAGACGCAAAGAAAATGCATTACTTTTTGATGAATTAACTATTTTTATTTATTTGCTTATTTATATCTATTTCTTTTTATTTATTTATTGCTATGTGAGCATTTCATCGCTTCGCGCAGAAGTGTGTGTGTTCTCCTCGCACCGGCGGCGGCAGGGCGAGGGGAAGTGGGAAGGGGAAGGGAGGGGACGATCCCGGGGGGCGCGTGTGCGCAGACATCAACAGCTCGTTAGGAGCAGCCGGGGGCGCCACCGTCGGGGACGCGCGTCGGGTCGTCTTGGCGCAGAGATAGAGCTCCGAGGGCGAGCGAACGCCCAGATGATGTGGCAACACTGTGCACGCGCTTGTAAAGAGACCGCCTGGCGGCGCGGCGGTCGCCACAAAAGAGGCGAGAGAATCTCTCAGAGATAATGGAAAAGAGAGACGGCGTGTTTGCGGCGTATGGAGAGCTATGCTCAGAAAAAAAGAGGGTAGCGAGAAAGTAACAAAACTGGGGTGTTACGAGTGAGAATGTATACGAAACTAAAGAAGAATTTAGAACAGAACAGTAACAGAAAGAAGAAACGAATAACTACAATTACATTCATTAATTTGTCTTTTCAAAAGATTAACAAAATTAATCAGATAGCATAAAGAAATCTTAGAAAATGGTACCCATCATTATTTCGTTCAACTCTAGGTTTTAGAAAATGCAAAAGTTTATATTTTGTCGTTTACAACATTGAAAATATATATTATTTTCCTTAATCGAATATGTTCTGGAGAGACAAAATTTGAAATAAGGACGTGCATTTTTTTGGCTACCGGCTCGTGTGGCTCAGAGCTTCAACAGATGTCACTGCAGTGCCTTTTATCCCTGGCCGAGATCTCTCCTAGGGCTCCAGACGCGACGATGGCAGTGATTTCGACACTAACTGGCTGGGGCATCAGCGGTGCCTGGTTAGAGAAAGCCCGCTAACAGACGTATAGGCCTGCGTCAGATCTCGCTATACAGCGGGAGAAGATCACCACCACCCCCAGTGAAAAAACATACACTAAACTTTTGGGACTAGTGATCTTAGCAGTTGACATACTTGCAAACACTAAATAATAAATTATCAAGTTCTCTCTTCTACCGTGCGTAGAAAAAATGTAATATAATTTAGTCGCTTATCTCAGTTCTTTTGGAGGCATACCACCACCCAATTCGTAATTAAACAACGCTATTCCCAAACCATTGAATAATATCTTAAATCATAATCGAATATTTTCATGAGAAAAAATACACGACAGGGATCTTCCTTGATATGGCTAAGGCATTTTGGGATCCAAAACTTTAATAACTTCTTGTCGAAACCACTCAGTATATTACATGATTTATCGAAAGCATTCACGTATGTGACGACGTCGGGTGTGAGTGAAACACAGACCCGGAGTTCTTATGTACAGATTTATTTACAAGTTTTTCTATACAATAATTTCACATTTGAGGAACTAGCACTGCACCCTGAGGCACTGCGCTTCCCTGAGGCATACCCGCCCCAGCCTGACAGATCCCAGCGACTAACTTAGCGCCGCTCCTAGTCTCTCGTCCTCTCGTGGCGAACAGCCACACCTCGCAGCCGAAGCTAGCGATAACCCTTGGGGCATGACAAGGGCCTTCAGCACCGCTATTCGGTTCAAACTCGAATGACCACGGCAGGTTATTTCTCAGCCGACTCGCGAGGAATCACGTGGCAGACCTCCCATGCCGGCGGCGGCCTCTCATTTCCGAACCCTGGGCCTCGTTGCAATTTGCAGCCCAGTACCTGTTCTCACCCATCACTCCCTCTGCGCAAATCGACATCCGCTTTCCGAGACACGCCCACCTCGGCCCCTCGGGGAAGCCCCGGCTTTGGTGGGCTTCCACTTGCCGCCAAAGGCTTGGCCCCGCGCGCTCGCAGTCCTCCCGACATGAGACGCCCAGCGAGCACATTGGCACGACGTTACTCGTAGATCGCTCTTTGTCAGGCTGACTTCCGTGGATTCTTTCATCACCATTCACCATCAAAGCAGGAGTACCTCTCGGAGACCTTCTCTTCCTTACGCAATTTAACCAAAATACCATTTCTGAACTTATGGCAATATAAGCCCCTATGATTAATTACATCACAAGTGTATCTGAAATGTCACCTTTCTCAGGTTTCTGAGTGGGGTCAAAGAATGGCATATCCGAATCAATCCAACAAAAAGCAAATTAATCACTCTTTTCAAACCAAATCATTCTCTATCCCTCACACATTGATGCAAAATATTTCTTGATTTTAATCCAAAAAACCTAAAAAGTGTCCTGGTGCAATATTAACAAAATACTCGGTTGAATGCAAAATATCCGACATTGTATAACTGGCCACTCATCGAATTCATCAATTTCACATTTTCTAAAAAGTCATCTTTTTGATGACATATTTCAATTCACCAATCAACGAAGCTACCAATCATTTTCTATTCTAACACTGGTTTAGCTTATCCAGTTTTCTAAATATCCAGATTTTCCAAAATTAATTCATCTGTATTATTACAAAACTCCCTAGTTTATACCAATTTCCCAATTTACTAAAGGGCTACACTTTCCTCTTGTCTCCGTTCACTTTCCTCTCTATACCTCCTGGTTTTATCCCAAAATTTAACAGATTTCTTCAGCAATGCTTTTCAATATTGGTAAGCACACATCTCACTGTAAATGCATAAAACGAAATTTCCAATGTGAATTTTTCAACCTACCTTAATTGACGTTACCTCTACGTGGTTTTACACGTTGCACAATTAAATAATTTGTGCATTAAATCTACACCAATTATCGGGTAAAACGTCTACGAATAATCGTACACAGGTACTCAGGGCCTTTTGGCCAAGCAGTGTAAATAAAAGAGAAAGCAAGTATTAATGTTTTTAACTTTGTACGTTTATAAAAGAGTTTTTGTAAAAAAAACTGCATATTAAAAAGAATCTCTTTGAAATGTGTTTTTTAAGACCGTCTCTTGTGGCTCAGGTCATTAACTGATACCACTGCAGTGCCTATAACCGGGAGGCCTCAGGGTTCGAGTCCCGGCTGTGGCAGAAGTTTCTACACTGAACTATTGTAGCAGCCAGCTACTCTGATCGGTAGTTTTCTGTGGTTCGTCCGATCAACGGCGAATGACGGAGCAGTACCCTAACCACCGGGCCATGAGTCACGTGCGATCTTGCTTTCCTCTTCCTTGCGTTATCCTCAATCCTTACTTACTTACCTCTTACGAGCACCTCATTACCACAATACGGGAGGCCATCGAGAACTTAGGGTTAGGAAGAAAATCGTCGTCACCTCTCATGAAAAAATGCACTAAGCTTACGGGACTAATGACTAGAGCCATTGACATGTACGGAAACATGAATTAATCAAAAGAGCGTCTTAATCTTTACACAATGTATCTAGAATATTTTTAAAATGTACCTCAAAATAAAAACGCTCTTCATTGCGTTAGTATTGCATATTAAATGAGCTTTATTTCAAAAATCGGAAAGAGAGATATTCATGAGAAGCATTCATGTAATAAAAATAACATGAAAATGCCTTTAAACAAGGAGATATTGTCTTAGAACACAAAAGGTAGTTGAAAATTATTATTATTGCATTCTTGATCTCATTAATAATCTTACTTCTTCAAACTTCTTGTTTTATTCTCACTAATATTCTCACTAATAGTACCAAATTTATGAAGTGATTTTTTCAAAAGATTGAAGCATTTATGCACATCGTACGTTGCCCTTTAAGAATCCCTCTGGCTGAGTTAAATCGCAATGTAGGTGGAGATTCATCGCTCAGGGCACATTATGCGGTGGCGCAAGTGTTAACTGCCATTAAATACAGGGGCTCCCGTGTAGCGCGTCCGCAGCGCCCTGCATTACTACGATCTACTGTATTACAACGTCTACTTACTTGTATGTGGCGTCCAGGTCGCTTCTAAATAATGAACATTTGTTACGGATTTCAACCATTTATGTTTCTATTATTATCACAATGTTTGTTTTGTAACAAAATACTGTTTTGTTTTCATAACTGTATATTTTTGAAATTGCAGTTTTCATCTTCACAAATTCAGAGTTTTGCCACATTTATTAAGTGGAATGCTTCATGGACATGATGTTTAATGTTGCAGTACAAAAACAAATGAAAAATATATACGGAATGAAGAATGTAGGTGAATTAATTTCATTGCAAATGTTTCTCAATGAAATCAGTCGGTTCTATAAAGTATTCAAGGAATGCTTCTTTTCTTTCGTAGTAATATCATTTTATTTATTTAATAGGTAATTATTACAAACAAATTAGCTTACTTGATCCTATGTGGCTAGGCCGAAGGCCTTTAAGCCATTACAATACCTACATCGCCGCATCGAATCGTATTTCTGTGTTTTGAAGGCTCGTTGGCACGTCTTGAAAATTAGTGTGCTACACACTTCATTTTAAGATAGAAGTGCAACAGCAGCTGTACGTGGAAATTTCAATTTTCCGTGACAGAAATGCTCTTCTGTGCGATACGAAGCTATGACAAATATTGGGTAATTGCCTGAACATAGTGCTTCACATTGGGTGATCCTTATATTGCAACTACGGACCTATCGCTGCTAGAAAATAGATGGTACGCAGATGAATTATATTCAAATGTCCGAGAGATGATTTTAAAGAGTGTTGGAGCTGCGAATAATGTTCGTTGCATATTTTTGGGTGCTTAAACAATGCTTTCTGTTTACGCATCTGACAGTCTCACCTACACTTGATCTTCTAAACCTCTAACAAGTTTGGTGTTTGCATTTTGAAGAACACTCTATTGACCTTGCATCATATAGAGTAAATTTATATTTACCTTTATATTGATGACATAGTTACAATGACCTACGCCATCATTTTCGTATTGCAGACTACAGAATACCTGATTTCTCATGACGGTAACTGTTTATTTTTAATATTAGACACGTTATTTTTTGCAGAATATTATTCCCATAATTTTGAACATTTGACAAAGAAAATATTAAATTTATGAAAACAATGACACTGCACGTCGTATCTGCATCAAACTGTGTACCTTGCACTAGTGAGAGATGTCACGTTGCTTATTTCAATTCTCTCTGGACCTTCACGAGGGAGACTTTTTGATGCGTCACGACAGGCACTGCCTGCCTCATTCGCGCACATCACCGCTCCCGGTGGAGCAACCGCTCATTTGGTTAGGTGGGGTCTCGCGAGAATCCCTCCTCTCGACCACGCAAGCAACAACTGTCCGTCTGCATGAATCAGTTGCATAACCTGACACGGGAGAAGTCCACGTTGCGTAGACGGAGCGTTGCTTTTCAGTTGAGCGTGTGATCGGAGACATATGGAGGACGACAGGTCCGAGGGAATGTGGAAGTAAATGATGAATCGTAAACAAATAAAATTATTGTTATAATTTCAAAACGAATGATTGAAAACTTTGTAAATATACACAGTCCGTCCCACAGAAAAGGTGACTGATGTGAAATTAAATACAAGAAGTTGGTTGTTCGTTGTGTACATGCTTTTTTATTCAAAATAGTCTCCTTGTGAGTCAATACACAGCTGGAAACATTGGAAAAATTGATCAAAACCATTCTGTTAGTCAACAATTGGAATTGCCTGCAAGATCGTTGTCGTAGCCTTCTGGATATCGGAAATCGTGTCGAAAGGCCGTCCATTCATGGCCATTTTCAGTTTAGGAAATAGCCAGAAGTCGCACGGAGCTAAATCCGGCGAATAAGGAGGATGGTCGACCGCAACAATACCTTTTTCAGCCAATATTTGGCGAACGATCTTGCTTTTGTGCGCTGGAGCATTGTCGTGCAACAAACACCAAGTTCCTTGGTTGCGGTATTCAGGCCTCACCGGAACAATCCTCGACCATAAACGAGTTAGAACACCCAAGTAGTAATGTGCGTTCACCGTTTGACCTTCTGGAGCAAATTCTTTATGGATAATTCCATTGGAATCAAAGAAAACTGTGAGCAGTGTCTTGACACGACTTTTCTGCATTCGCAGTGTTTTAGGTTTCGGAGATTCTGGACCTTTCCATTCCGAGCTCTGGCGCTTTGTAAGTGGCTAGTATTGAAAAAACCATGTTTCATCACCGGTTACGATGCATGACAGGAAGTCTGCGTCCTCATGGCCGATCGTTTCATGTCTCTGCAGTGTTCCACTCTGCAATGCTGTTGATCGTCCGTGAGTGAGTGGGGAACAAAGTGACAACAGATCTTCTTTTTGTCCAGATTTTCAGTCAATATGCAATGCATAGTTGTTTTAGGAATTACAGTGAGCTCCTCTATTAACCTGGTAGATGCAAAACGATAATTTCGAAGAATTTCAGCCACTTTTTGAACATTATCTTCGACTCGAACTGTCGCTGATGCTCCTGGACGTGGATCATCTTCAATGCTCTCTCTTCCATCACGAAATCTTGCATACCACTTAAAAACGTTTTTACGACTCATTGCTTCACTACCATAAACACGTTGTATCATTTCAAAAGTTTGTGTGTCACTTTTACCCACTTTACAACAAAACTTAATGTTCGCACGTTGCTCCATTGCTCTTTTCACGACCGAGGGTCAAAACATACTGTTGCAGTTTTATTTACTGCGAGCAGTCTGTGATGCCAGCGCTGTTCCTTTTAAAACGTAAGATAGTCGAAACACAACACTACTTAATTTCTGCATCAGATCACAAATTGCGCGATTGGTTCCGCGAATATAAAATCAGTCACCTTTTCTGTGGGACGGACTGTGTAGTCCCATGCATTTGCGAGTATATGTGGCAACAATTCAATTGAGAGGCTTAACTCTCCGCCGTAAAACACTCACTTTGTGTTCCCCTCCACTACATTTTCAATCTCGTTCTGCGTCATCTGTGCCTCGCATCTTCCTGCTCGGACACACTATTACATCCTCTATGGAATGCTGCCATGTAAACATTAGTAAGAAAAAAGATTGGACGACATCAGTGAAAATAATGAAAAAAACCTAAAGCTGACGTTTATTGAACCACAAATTTTTCGTTCTCTTCCGATAGTTGTAGAGGCAAACTTTTTCCTCTTCACCGTCGTATTTCGCGTGAAGAATGCCTCCCACACCGCTACTGCTAACGGTTGTGAACGAACGGCAAATACTTCGCACCCGGAACACTTGATAAAACGAAGGAATCGTTACGTTGCCACAAATGACCAAGAGAGTTATCATGGCTGATTTTAATTATGGTTTCTTACCGTTTCTACCCAATGTTTTCTTCGCAATCGGTGTGCTAGTGAAAGTATTCTTTTAGTTATTGTTTTTAAAATAGTAAGTGTACCTATTGTGACGTCATGGATACTCACAGCGAACACAGACACAGAGCTTTCATAGAACAAATATTTAATTACAAAGAAACACAACAAATATTTACAATGCATTTCCACTTTACACCCTAGCTGTGATAGACCTACTATTCCCTGATCGCGGGAGCGATTCAAACCCGATTGATGATCGGTTTCAATTCTGGCGTTCACCACTCCTACTTCTGAAGCGCGCATAAATCCAAGCTTACGTGACCGAATGTCACACTGGGCCACAAAGTCCGTTCTGGCGAACCAACTGATGGTTTGCCTCGATCGCAGGAGCGATCCTACCAGATTGAGAATCGGCGTGAGTCGTGGCTCATGTAGGAAATGGTTTTTCTTCAACATACAAACAACGTTGCTGCTTGTATTAATAAAGAAACGGAAATCCTCGTTAGCAATCTCTTTTGGTTTTCCATTTCAGCGCCAGCGTGGAAATAAGTCCACCCTCCTACATTCCTTCAACTTCACTTGCACTCGCTCGCTCAATCATCCTGTCAGTTGAACCGTTAATTTGCCCAGTTACGCAGTCTTTCCCTGACGCTCCCCAGCCATAAATCCAAACGTATGTATCTTCACAGGCACACAAACATTCATCGATAATACATATCCACTTACATTCTCGCATATGCAACCATTTAATTACTTTTATCCTCTCAAATGGACACATGTTAACACACTCATATCGACACAATCACTCCATTTTCCGCTATCACGTATTTCTCTACGGATCCAATATCAAATAAACTTCACATTCATCCCCTCATTTCATTCGCTGCGTTCCTCTTTTTCCGTCCATTTTGCGTTTCCCGGGGGGTTCGCTGTCCTCCAGCCAATTCCTGCAGCAGAGAGGGAACGGCTGCTGGGTACACGGAATAATGCGGGCGATGCGGAGTTCATGACACGGGGCCGACCACTGCGCATGCGCGGGCACACGCAGCCCCATCCATCATCGAAATGACTCCCTCACGCTTCGCGCGCGGCAAAACACAATTTACGGGATTGGCGGGGGCGGCAGATGTTGATTTTTGAATCGATGGAATTTGGGGATTTTGAAAATGCAAATGTAAATGCTCTAGTAGTGAAGGTATCGTTAAAAACATTTTTGGATTTTTTTAAAATTATTGGCCAACGATACTAAACTTAAGTAAAATTCAGAGGCCCGCCCTGGATGGCCGAGGAGGTAAAAGTCGAAACGCACCGGGCGCGCAAGAACAATTTCGTGATTGGCTCTGCTCACGAGCGCACAGCAAGCGGCATGGCGCGATCTGGAACAAAAGTGATCCATTTCTTTGCGCGAACAGCACGCGATTTGAACTCGCCATGGGGTGAACATCGGTGACTTGGAGTATGGTTTAATGATAAACGAAGGGCTTTCGAAGCCGCCAATGTGGTAACCAAACATAAAAAAAACCTCATCAGAGATGTCATTGTAAAAGTGGGGAAGAAATTGTGCCCAGGCATGGATATTTCAAGTAATTAGAAATTTTTTATATACTTGTAACCCATAAATTTCCTAACCTAACATTTTATTTACATGTGTAGTACTTTTTACTTATATGTAATACATAATAACTTATTAATATAATAAATAAAATATTAATTTGGTTATATATTATTTACATTTCAGAATTATTTCTTTTTATATTCACCTGCATTTCGGCAATTTAGTGCTGCCATAATCAGAGCTGCATAAACCCTAAATGTTTTATGAAATTCTATCATTTTAACTCAAAACTACCTACTTTAATCTTTCAGAAACCAATTCTTATGTTTTTTTCTGTATGTCCTTTAATTAAATTAAGTTTTAACCAACAACTTAGTATACCCATACATTAATAAATAAATAAAGTCAGTGAATGAATACAAAAAGTAGCATGAATGAACTTAGTCACATTAACATAATTCTTTTGGATTATTAAAATGTTTACATACAAAGTTCAATGATTTTTTAAATGTAAATGTCATCACAAATCTTTGAACATGCAATTTAAAATAAGAATTTGGTAGGATCAGTAAATATACTTAGTGGTTATAACCAGCCTTTTTCTGGGTAACTTGGTTATTTGCTTTTCCCAATCTGTCCGATTTTTTTTAGAATGTACTGGAAAGTGGCATTGCAAGATGGTTATTTTCGCGAAGTATGGGAAATAAATGGTGATATTCCCCATGCTTCTGCATCCCTGAACAAATTGCATTAATCCACTCTCTTCGCTTCAGACTTAATATTTTCCATTTTAAATAAATGTGTTTGAATAGAATCAAAAGTCGTGCTTTGGGCAGCGCCGTTTTTGAAACATTCGCGCCAGTTCGCGCCGCGCCGTCTCGCACCGCGCCTTGCGTGCGCTGTAGCGCTTCTGCAGAATCTGCTTTGGTTCGAAGGTTCACGGGTTCGAGTCCTGCATTCGGCATGGTTGCTTGTCCCTTGTCTCTCATGTATGTTTGTCGCGGAGGGCCTCGTGTTCTGGTAACCCCTGATCATTGTAGCCCGCAAGTGTGTTGGTGTTTAGTATATGGTCAAATATCCGTCCCATCAGGTCGTTAAATCAATTGTCTTCGTTCTACTCTCCACAACTTTTTGGCTTTTTCTCCACGTTTTATAAGCTTCAAGCAAGTAAGCTTTATAAAAGCGTTTAGTTTTTATTTTTACAATTTTGTGCTATTAGTGGATACTGCTAATGCAGTGGCCACGATGTTGTAACGGAAACTAATTTGATTTGATAACATAAATTGTTCAAGCATTAGTCAGAGCCGGGATCGAAGTCGGATCTCCTGGTTTTCGTCCAGTTGCACTGACCACTGAACTTCCGAGACCGCAGATGTTTTGATGAACCAATGTTGTATGTGCAATGTAGTGACATTCGAGTAATTCAAATTGCTCAATTTTACTGAGTTAAATGTAGTTCGTTGTCGTTAGATGTCGCTGGGAAAATTTAGTAGAGCGAATTATTTTGATGCATGAAAACACTTTCAGGAAATGGTAGTTTTGCAACTATTTAAATTAACTTGTTACATGTTTGTACGAAATTATTCTTGACATAGTCATTAAAAAAATTGGATAGCTATTTTGTTGAAACTCTTTCTCGCTTCGGAATAGTCAAAAATTGGAAACTTACTGTAGAATAGATTTAAAAGAACATCTGTCTACTAAGTCTATGTCCTTGTCTGTCGGCTCCCATCCTCTGTTCCAGGTAATCAAGAAATAATGAGTGCTCTTATAACATTGCCTGAACGTCCCTGTCACTCGGTCCCTATACTCCTCTTTTGTGGTCACCAACTGCGTATGACTCTGGAATGCTCCCTTTCTCAACTTATCACATTCGAAAGAGAAAATTGCATTTCGTGTGAAATATTAAACTGGGTTTGAAAGAAATGCGTAGGTGAATTATTTTTATGACAGGTGGCGAGTGTGTAAATTCAAATTAGTCAAATAACAATAATTTTATTATTGTAATCTCAAACGCATCCAATGCATAAAATCGTGTCAACAGCTTACAAATTCACAGGAAAAGATACCCTTTACGAGACCATGCAGACATTTATTTTCCTGCCAGTTCCTGCATTATGCATTCGGTGTGAAAGTGCAATACAGAGCTCACAAAGGGACTTAATGTAAGCCTTCTCACAAGCACTAGAGATGTAAATTATCTCTAATTAAATTTCACTCCGAGAACCAAGAAACCGCGAGCACTAACAGCTTATAGCGTTTCCCCGAGTACTTTCGCCGGAAACCGGAGAACACCCTCAGTGCAGCCAGGCGGACATTTTAACCGCGGACATTCCGTGCTAGCAGCCGGTGCAGCGATGGCAGAGTGGGTGGCGGTAGCGACGAATCGCCAGTGGCGGAGCCGATGGCGGAGGCAATGGCATAGGTAATGGCGGGGGCGATGGCAGAACCAATATTAATGGAGGAGAATTGGGGTGGAAGTAATGACACCATAAATGAGTAAATGAGTGACAATGTTTAATTTTGGCCAACTAGCTGAAAAAATACAATTTCTACTAAATTGAAATTAGTAAATATAACTTCTTGTATACCACCTGCCAGTTTATTATATATATATATTATATATATATTATATATATATATATATATATACATATATATATACATATATATATATATACATATATATATATACATATATATATGTATGTATATATATAATATTACGGAGTTGCTCTACAGCTGTCGCCGTTTATCCGCTCTCAATGCCTCTCTATTGGTCCATGTCACTCCCTGCTGCCATGCAAGTCTGGCTTTTCCTCTCTTCTTTCTGTCGGTATCCATTGCAGGTCTCGTTTTGGCCATCCTTCATCTGTCATTCGCATAACATGACCGTACCAGACGATTTGTTTTTACTCTATTTCGTCAAGGATAAATTTCTTTACATCCATTTTCTTTCTTATGTCATCGTTCCTGATTCGGTCACGTCTGCTATAACAGTAACTTCTACGCCAGAAGTCCATTTCAAGGACCAGCCGCTTCCCTTTTGTTCTTTTATCAATATCCCAAACTTCTGAGCCGTATGTTGTAACACTCTTAACTAGTGAGGAGTAAAGACGTCTTTTAGTAGTGTTAGTGATGGTTTTGTTCCATAAGACAGAGTTTATACTTCGTGTCACGTTTATCCCCAAGCTTATTCGTCTCTCAATTTCTTCTTGGCTATATCTCTTATTGTTAAAAAGTACACCCAGGTATTTATATTTGTTTGCTACTTTCATTTTTCCTCCATGTTCCAGATTTTTTATTTCATTGTTAGCAAATGCCAGGTATTCAGATTTGTCGATGTTAATATTAAGTCCTCCTTTAAAAAGTGTTCATTGAGTTGACGGGTCAAGAAACCGAAATCGTCCGCATCTTCTGCAATTACTACCAGGTCATCGGCAAAATATAAAGTATACAATCTATTCTCTCCAATTGTAATTCCCATTACTCTGTATTGTTTCTCCTACTGCTGTACTGACTGGGAACGGATCCGAGAGCCTGCTGTAGATCTTAATCTGAGAGGTGTTGTTCTTATATAGATTCTGTGTGGCTTCAAATAAGTTTTCACTGATTTTAAGTCCATCCATAGCGACCGGTACATTTTCATACGCCTTCTGAAGATCAATGAAACCCAAATTAATTTCCCTACCTCTCCTTGTTCTCTTTTCTATGAGTTGTTTTAATGTAAATATATCGTCTATGATTGATCTATCGGCGGTAAAATCGCATTGTTCCTCTCGTATTTTTCCTTTTATCTCTTCTTCTATTTTATTCCGTATTATTTTCCTATTACAGTCTACCTAAAGATCCAATAACTGCTCTTCCTCTGTAGTTTGTTTCATTGTCTCTAGATCCTTTCTTATGAATCGGTGTTAGGTAAGACGTTCGCCACTCCTGAGGAGGATTTTCTCCATTCATGCACCTTGAAAACATGTGTTTGAGCATTTGGTGCAGTTCATAGGGACCATATTTCAGTAATTCTGCCGGTATATCTTCCGGATCAGGTAACTTATTTTTTTCATGGTCTTAAGTGCTTTTTCTAAATCTTTAATTGTCATATCTAAACTATGCTCAAATTTCACTTCTTTGGGTGACTGGAAGTTTCTGTTTTCTAGCGGCAGACTTCCGAAATACTCTTTCTATTTATTGATTCTAATGTTTGATAATGCGGTATTGTTTTTTTCATTCGATTTAATAGATTTAATTACTTTCCAAGCTTCTGAGTTCCGTGCTCCACCTATGAATTTGTTCTATATAATCGCATTTATCCAGCCACAATTGATTCTTCCTTGATAACACTTCTTGTTTTACTTCTCTACTTATTGCTTTGTACTGTAAATTAGTTTGTTTTTTGTCACTAAGCCATTTTAAATACATCTCTTTTCCTCTTAATTTTTTCTTCTAGAATTGTGTCCCATCAATACTGTTTCGGTTTTAATTTACAAGTACGTAAAGCCTCTTTTGCGGCTTCATGAATACTTTCTTTTATGTGTTCGTATTATTTTTCTATTGGCCTATGTTTAACCAATAGTTTAGTTTCAAGCCTTTTTCTGTAGAGATATGCTGTACTTTGATCGAAAAGACTGATTAATTTGTATTTGGTAGGTTTCATGACAATTTCCTCTCGATCTTCTTTATCTGTGCTATTCGATATAAATGGTATGAATATTTTAGCAATTACCAAACAATGATCGTTACATTTGGCTCCCTGTTTCACTCTAACATCTTGTACTTTGAGTGAAGTTGTTTGCTTAGTAACACAGAGGTCTATTACAGATTTTAGTTTTTTTGTATGTTGGTACCAGGTATACTCATATGTTGGAAGAAAGTGTTATTAATTTTCATTTCATACTCTTCACAAATATTATTAAGTATTTTTCCATTGTCATTGCAAGTTTCATTGCAAGCGTTGTGATGTTTTACGTATGAAGGGTGCTGGCCTACAGCACCCAACCTGGAGGACCGGAGATTTTATTTCAGGGGTTTCCATCCCTTAGGCTGATTGCTTCCATCGTAGCTTAAGGGGTCTAGCCCAGCCCTGATCCACTCTTTAGGGATGAATTAATTCCCAAGGTTAGTGAAAAAAATTCAAACTCTCTTCGATACTTCTAGCTCAAAAGAATTATCCATAACCACTGAAATCAAATTATGGAATATGGCAAAATAGATTCGGCAGCTATAGTTATGGAGCTCTGTGAAGCCTCTTCCTATAAGGGAACTGCAATTTAGAAAGCCCTAAGATCCATTCTTCAAAGCTTCTATCATTTGATTAGGCATTTGCTGTGATTGTTGATGGTGGAATACCAATCTTTCAACCCGCCAGTATAAACACGAATGCCAACAAACGAAAGACTCATATTGTACTTTCTATCCCTCTTATCACAAATTGAAGTAAGCTAAACAGGTTATGCTATCCAGCGGAAATTACTGTTATAGAAAATTCATCTGATATTCCCGCCAAACATCACATGACTGATCACACTGTGACACGGACATTTAAAATTCAAGAAAGAAGAGCTTTAAACTATATTTTTTGAAATAATCATTAAGTGGGGATACGATGGAAGTAAATAAAACAGATAAAAACTAAAATAATTTGGAGAACAATGTATTGACGATAGTTTTTTCAGTATTTCAATGGTATTTATACAAATTTACATTGTTGCCGTTGCGACTAAAAGTAGTTTGGGAAAATCCAGTTTCTTCTTCGACAAGATTTCCCCGTCAAATTAAATTAATTTTCGCCAAAGAGATTGTAGATTTAATAACTTAAGAATTTGGGAAATTAAAGTAGGAAGTGAGAGTACTTGAACCATGAAGCCATTTATGGCACAGAATTTGCTGTGTGCGCTGTATTGATACTTTTCATCATTGATAGTAAAACAAGCAGTGCTACTGCAATTATCTTGTCCTATGCAATCATCTTGTCATTCAACAGTGACATCCTATTTGTGTGGTGCTAAATCAAGCAAAATAAATGGCATTCACACTGTGGCAAACAAAGAATTAAATAATGAATGTTTTGAATTCGGCGTGTCACCTCTTCATTCGTTAAAAAAAATGAGTGGATTTTGCGTTTTTCTTATTGCTCAGAAATTTGAAAACAACAAGTGAGTGGACCAGAAAACAAAGAGAAAGTGTGGGGGGGGGGGAACTAGAACAAAGTTGTGAGCTGACAAAAATATAGATTTGGTACATAGGCTGCTAATTAGTTTATATCCATCATTTCGAACTTGCGCGTCAAACCTCCAAATCTACCCAAAAAAGTGAAACCTGAATTTTGGTGTTATTAGAATCAAAGAATGAGATAAGAGAGACGATGTACTCAGAAGAATCACCGTCAGAAAAATTAGCGAGTAGTGATTCAAATTAATTCATAGGTATTTGTTGTACAGTCCTCTAATTTTTTGTTATTATTTTTTGGGGTTTATATTTTTGTATAGTCTCATTGTTTTTCCCTTGAAGAGTATGTCTTTTAAAATAAAGTATTATGCCAAATAGTGTTAAACAAATGTAACATTTGAAAAACGTATACTGTCATATGGGGGTAAAACAAGTATTCAAATGTCCTAATACTTTAAAAAATATTTCGTGAAATTTCACTTTTTACAAGCAAAGATGTTTATTTGTACATTATTTACACATCAGACCTCCAAAACAACCAGATATACGTTTCAAAGGGAGTTATTTTGTCCTCGTAGCTCCACTGTGCGGCGGTTGGCGGGACTGCTTCTAAAAGCGTTCGCCCGTAACTCCGTAGCTGCGCTCCTCACTCCTCGCAGCGCCCACACGATTCACTCTTCAGCCTGCCTACCCTGCCTCACCTGCCCTACGGCGAAGCGACTTACCTCCCACGACATCCACGCCTATCGGGCCTGCCAGTAACCACAGAAACCTGCAACAGGTCTATTAATGCAGAACAAACATTGTTCCGATTTCTCAACACTCTGCTGCCAGGTCTGTCAGCTGGTACGCTTATCAGATGGCACGGCTGTCAGCGGGCGCGGCTGTCAGCGGCCACTCGAAGCCTCTGCCAAATGCTGCCTTTCCCAATGAAGTATTGCCTCTCAGAAAAGCAGCTGTTCGATTCTCCTCACACAGTCAGCGACAACGCTCGTAAAGTGACACGTTTCTCTGCATTCATCATCAACCCAAGAGCATTCATCACTCAGTCATTCTTTGCCATTCTCTCATGTCATTCATCGCCACCCCTTCGCTGTACCGCCCCACTAGCGTAATGTATATCTCTCGCTTGTTTTGCCATTTTCACTGTACGGTTTGAGTGGTCGGGTCCGCATATTTCGACGGCTGCAGCATATTGTATTTCTTTCAATCATTTTCTCGTCTTATTCTCGAGCACGCTACATTATCTTATCGGTTTGTGGTTTCCTGGTTTGTGGTAGAGCAGTATCGCTTCTGACATTCGCGATCTTTATTTTCCTCTGGTTCTACCCATCCCCTGGCACCGCCGCCGACATTTCTCCTCTGTCCCGGCCTTTTCCGCTCCTCCCTCCTCGTCCTCTGCGGCCCAACCCTTTCCACTCCGTTCAACCCCGACCCAACCCTCCTCGAGCTGAACCGTCCGAAGCAAAGTGGCCGCCGTGATGGAGAACGGGCCGTAAAAACATTTGCACTCGACACCGTTATTTCACCGCGCACGACGAGGCCAGGTGCTCGCCACGCCGACCGGGAATTTGTTACGGCGAGGCTCATATATTCGCGCAGGGAATCAGAGCTTTCTGCGAGCGCCGCGAGCCCGCGTGAGGTCGCGGAAAGCGACGACCCCACTGCGAGGGAGAGGGAGAGTGAAGAACCAAGAAGGAAAAGAGAGTGGGGACCAGTGAAAGAGGTGGAGACTAGTTCGTCGGCTGGAGCTGTGGGTGCTTCGTTGCAAAAGCGACCGCACTGGAGGCCCTGGTAACAAATGGTCGTTGCTGATGAGAACGTGCAAATTTCAGAGAGAACAGGAAGAGGTTCTTCATTTTTGGGATTGTTTAATATTGAATGTTGGAATACTACATTACGTCATAACACCTGCGTAGTATTCAGTTGAGTAGATACCAATGAGGAGGTAGTGGCTGATGTGATTAATATGTCGGGGGGAGTAATACAACGGTCGATAACAATAGTACAGCTAGTAGACAGCCGGTTGAGAAATGTTAGTTGAAGCGGTGCTGTTGATGCTAGTGCCGTTGTCGGTGATAGTGTTTATGGTAAGGGTGTTTATAGTGATGGTAGGGGTGATAGTTGTGTTGGGGATAAGGACAGTAATAATGGCAAAGGTGGTGGTAATGGAAGTGGTAGTGGAGCTAAGGGTAGTGGTGGTGACGGTGAAACTGGCGAGGGTAATACTGATGATGGGGGTAAAAGCCGTGGTGATGGTGAGTGTGATAATGGTAGTGGTGATGGCGGCGGCGGTGGTAGTAGTGGTAAGGAGGGTAATGGTGATGAAAGAGCCGGTGGTGGTTATTGTAATGGTGGTTGAGTTGAGGGTGATGGCGAGGGTGTCGTTGGAGGTGACAGTAATGGAAAGGAATACGAGTGATGGTGATGGTGGCGGGGGAGTAGCTAGTAGTCCTGGAGATAGCGAGAGTAAGAGTGATAGTGCTGGTGATGGAGATGACGGCTGAAGGTGCGGCGTGCCCAGTGTCGCGCTGGACGTGGCGGCCTCGTAAAGCTGCCGCGAGACGCGCCGGAGAGCGGCGGATTTTAAAAGCCTTTGTCTGATGTTGATGGCGCGAATAAATATTTTGCGCGCTCGTATGCAGGACGTTTTTCTCTCCACGTAGTGGACGACGGTGCGGCGCCGCGAAGAGCTCTTTGGCGGAAGCGCCACGCCTACCTTCCACCCTCCGCTCACCCCCTTCACCCTCCCCCCCCCCACTCGCGCCACTTCACTTGCCAGCGCTCTGCCACCGCGCGCCGCCCCCGGCTCCCTCGCCCACCTGACCCGCCCAGCCTCGCAGGCGATCCCCCGGCACCACGCTGGCCACTCTCTCTGTCCACTCGTCGATAGGGAAGATTAAATAAAGGTCTCGTATGGAACTTTCTTGCAGAAGATATGATGGCTAGTGACACCATTTTGAGTGTAATACAATATTTACTTCGATATAAAATATTCTAAGGAAAATGGTGTCATTTTATTATCTTGAAACAAAAAT
This sequence comes from Gryllus bimaculatus, assembly GCA_017312745.1. Taxonomy (NCBI): domain Eukaryota; kingdom Metazoa; phylum Arthropoda; class Insecta; order Orthoptera; family Gryllidae; genus Gryllus; species Gryllus bimaculatus. Next base: position 546,853 of record BOPP01000071.1, on the reverse strand, counting down.
TATTTCATTTTTTTAGATGATACATTTTCATACTAAGTATTATCTAGCTAGAGAGACCTTTTAGCCCATATAAACGTCTTAATTAGTTACACAGCTAATATTTCTCAAGAGGAGAATATTTATTATATCACAACCCTTTGAAAAGAAGTGTGAAAAAATAATTTTATTTTATTGAAAAAGGTAAGATTAATTCCATTTCTCAAATACAGTATTGAAGAAAAATCTGTTTAACCTTTGTAGTTATCCTTACATGTGTATACCACTACGTAGCCTAGTGGGTGATGCGTGCAGTGGCCCCAGCAAATATTTAACCTGTTATCTAAGTGGTTCGTTTTAATATATGCGTTTTTGTCTGTATTTGCCATTTTAGAGGTATGTATTTGGCATTAATCCGACTTTTGTTATCTAGCTGAATTCCCAGGTCTTGATATTGTTTTTATTATTATCCACGCCTGGGGGTACGAGAGACATGTGACAAGCGTGACGTATTCCCACTACCACACCTAGCTCACCACCCTGCCTGAGTTTTTCCTTTCGTCAGTTAGCTATATAAACAGAGGCGATTGATCTTAGAAAGCTACAACTTCATTTTTGTACCGGCTTGGAATCGAACCTGGCAGCACCTCACAGAAAGCTTGCATCCTACCTGTAGCCACCCCTTTATTTTAAATTTGATAAAAAATGGACGAAAATGTAATGGAACTTATTAAAATGTTTCGTCAATGATGATGATGTGCCGCATAGGCGAGGCAAGCTCTAGTTCTACGGGGACAGGGCAGCCTGCCATCTATCATTCGAGAAGTGGTGATTCCCATGACGTACTATACTATAACTGTGCCGCCGTTATGAGATTTGATTTTTCTTTGAATGAGACTATTTATTAATGTCTACCCACTTGTTTGATATAAGAATGACATCCATAAATTCTGGGCTTATAAACGATTGCAGAATTAGTGGTGAGCTATTACCTTCCAGATTTCCTAATCTAACACTTTGTGAGTTTTTCTTTCTTTGGGGGGGGCATGCAAAACCCTATTTGCCGGCAAAGCTCCGACGCTCTACTAACGAGAGAAAACAGCAATGTCGGGTGATTTAATTTAAAATGTTTTGGAAGTGTCGACAAGTCATTGAAGCCGATGGACAACCTTTTCAGCATCTTCTCAAGACTAAGTTAAGCGCGGTGGATAAGGCACGTAACCCAGAATGGGAGCTTTGCCTAGTGGCGAGTGGTCTTCGGCAAGTCTACGTTTTGCCGCGCAGACCAAATCTTTGATGATGGGGGACATTTCCGCGACCAATAAGTTCTTAGCAATTCAGTTCATTATCCTTGTTGATGCAAATATCTCTCCTTGAAAAAGATACTGTACCAGGAATGATGGATCTTCCCCTGAAATTATATCGTGTCTGGTTAAGTTATCTCTTTATGTCGTTGTATAATTAATACCAGATATAACTATTAGTTAAATACAAATTCATCCTTGCACATTTTGCTTGTTAGTCTATACTTCCATAGAGGAGTTATTTGTGTTCCTCCGTTGCCTTTGCTGTTCATGATTTCATTATTGATTATCATTATTAAGATTGCATTATTTCAGTATCATTTCAGTTTAAGACGCAATATTGCTGGTATAAATGTGCGAATAAACATCAAAAGAGAAAATATTGAAAGATGGTTATGAGCCCAGAAACTTACTTAATTTATTCGTATGTTGCTGTATTTTTCGCCGATCTGTGTTTTTATAGTCTATGTTATCATTAACATTTAAAATATTGCTTTCTGTGAAAACAGCGCACTGGAATAAAACGAGTGTGGCCTTTCTCACGTCTAACTTCACAACTCATGTTAGGAGATGAACGCAACTTCTTCGAATTAATACAGGAGTATTTTGCGAGTTGCATCGTGTGGCTGTACGAGCCAGGCCGTTTTCACTCAGAGTGCCACGAACCTCGGACACGCATGGCCGTGCTAAGCTACATTGGGCCGTTTGAGCGGGACCTTGTTCATTTCTAAGTCGTTTCTTACCATTCGTCTTGAAGTGCTGTTCCGTTGAATTATGATACGGCAGAAGAAGAAACCCTGAAGGTAAAAACCTGCAATCAGATGACCTTTTAAACTCTTTCTAACCTAATTAAAGCCTGACATGAACATAATATGTTCGTAGCATCAATACATCCCTTACCTTCGTAATGCAAGAATTGTAAACTTCTGGTTCACGAAATAATTTTCACAAATTTTTCTCCAAACTAAATTATTTCTTGGAAAGACACTTATCATGGAAAAGTACCCTATTAAAAATGGATTTTAGGCAACCAATTTAAAAATTGCAATTCTTTCTGAATAGTGTATATTGATATGTCAATTTGGTAAATATCTGTGTTTAGCTTAATATTTTACGATACACCTGAAAAGAGTAGAGATGATTTTCAAAATAAATTCATTCAACAAGCAAAGTAAAAATATAAGTATTCTCCTCTGCGTTCTCTGTTAGAAGCATATGAGTTTTGATATGCACTTCTGCAAACTTTTTTACACTACAATGTGTCTGTAAAATATTTTCATGTTTTCGATTGTTGGTATAGTAAATGGAGAGTAAAATTTTATTAAATTATTTAATTATTCATTTTCTTCCCTTTCTGTTAATAAAATTCAATTTTGTTTTTGTTATTTAAGGTCGCATTAACTACTAGGTCATTAGCGACCACTATTGCTTGTAACGGTACGGTAACTGTGAGAATGACACGATGATGATAGGGGGCGAAGAACAAACACAATACAACCATGGCCGAGGTGGGACTCGAACTCGCGATCTTTCGTACGAGATCGCTACGGCACTACTGCCTTAGCAATCTCGGCCACCGGATAGGCGATGAACTTTAATTTTTACTGTACGGAATATAAAATAAATCTATTATTTTTTAAATTTTTGTTTGTCAGAGACAAAAAGTTCTTTTATGTGTTTTTCTTGCTTCGTCATACATTTCTGAATTGATTGTATAAATGGTAAATTGCATGTGTTGTATTCGTTGGCATAGACCTACTGAGAGTCTTTGCTTGATTCAACGTATTCCTTTATGAATTGAAATTCCGTGGATTTACAGGTTCTTGTTGATTGTCGTTTAGAACGCCCTCGTGAGTTACGCAGGTAGTCGAGACGCTCAGATCGGCCTCACAGTGCTTAGTTATGCCTTACGGAAGCTCATTAAGATGTTTGGTAGTCAGTCATTTGGTAGGTAGTCATTTATATTACATGACGTTGAAACTATAAATAATAAAATGGATGCTAACAATATTGTTTGTACGTGCGAATATGGTCTTAGAGAAACAATTTAAGTAAATATCTCAACAATAGTAATTACATCAACTACAAACATATCAAAGTAACAGCAAAAGAAACGGAAACAAAAAAACCTCTATAAAAAATAACAACGCAGAGAGTATTCTTGAGTGTATCTACACAGGGAGCGACCTCAACTTAGGTGTCATCAAATGAGGATTATTTCCATGGTATAACCTATTCTCTTTACAGTATCTCAGTAGCTGTCAATTCTCTGTATATTTTAATCGGACTATATTGGTGTTGACGTTTTGATAGAGATAAATTGGCATTGGTAGGAACAAAGGAATACGTTAATCACTCGATATATTACGAGACGTCACAATGCAAGAAAACTGAGCAATACACCTCGCCACATGATCAGCGACATTTAGAAAAAACAAAGTTGTAGCTCTACGCACGAGATAAATAGAGGATAGAGGTAAATGTTTTACAAGAAGCAGAGTGACACGAGCAGAACGGAGAAAAATGGATACGGAGAAGAAAAGAGGAGAAGCGTGGGAGATGGGTGATGGGCTGCCAGAGCGCCGTAGCAGCGTAGTGTCTGTGGCGTAGGCGCCGGTCGAAGGGTACTCGCTGCGAGGCGGCGGGGGCTGTGTCTGCGCATACGCGCAGCTCATCCCGGGGCGCGCGCGAGATGCGCCACCACGCTGCTGCGCGCGCGGATTTCGCCAGCGCCCCCGGGATTAGCGCCCACGCGTGCGCGGCC
>BOPP01000071.1:507982-542652 GCA_017312745.1 Gryllus bimaculatus | reverse complement strand
TCACTCTATCCCACGCCACCACCCTTCCCAAGACTCTCGCCATTGCCCTCGCAACTAATCTCACTCCTCTCTCCATCACCATGCCTACGCCCTCGCCATCGGTCCCGTCGTTTTCGTCCTCGTCCTCAACCAACTGTCACCCCCATAACTGCATCCTTCGTCTACGCCCCCCCTTCATTCCCATCCGTCGCCCACATTACCACGCTCGCTACCACCCACGCCTTCGACTGCGCTGTCGCACGCGCTCCCGCTCTCGACCCTCTTCTCTAACTGCTGCCATGCTAAACGAACTTTGTTGTGATGCGTTTGACTGAACGCGTTGCGGACTACTGAGAGCCCACAGTTCATAATATGTGGGGTAGAGGATGATGATACGTAATATCATGGAGGTTGCACTTACATACGTATTTCTTTGTATGCTGTTTTCGGGGTATATGTTTTTGAATATTGTGAGGTTGAAGTGTGCAGAGGTCATTTGGATAAATGGGGGCGTTCAATGTTAATTAAATCTGTATCATGGAATTTTAAATATTTAAATATGAAAACAATTGTTTATTATAAAAATAACAATATGATTTAAAAGTTCTAAATTGTCCTCTACATTACTACCTAGGAAATGGAAATTAAAGTTTAATTCTCCTTAGTGCAAAGAATTATATCCCACAGAAGTTTACAATTTGTGGGGGTAAAATTTTACAGAGATAATGGAGCGTGAATTTACCCAAATAATCCCATAACACATTACAACAGATATTCTTTGTAGAAATGTGATTGTTAACAAATTGTACAAAATCTTGCAAGGATCTTAAAATTTTAGTTCAATTGAATTTACTGCAAACGAATACAGAGAATTCTCAAACATTGTTTATAATTTAATATGTTTCTTTTTTCTTGTTGTTAAATAAATACTTAGGGTAAAACCAGAAGAAAGAATTTGGATAAAAGCCTAATATATTTATTCTATATGAGACACTTGAAAATTAAAAAGAGGATTACTAATTCCTTACATTTTAAATTCATTTTTAAAGTTCAAAATAAATCGAAGATATTAATGTTCTTATTTAGAATGAAACCTCAGTAACGAAGTTATGTGAATAAACATTAAAAAGTTTATATTGAATATTTGAATGATCAATATTGATGCACAAAAACAATTGACAATTATACTTACGAGTAGTTTTAGTGACAAATGATCTGCATCTTACGTTGTTTTTTAATTTGAAAGAAATTCACTCTTAAGTTTTCTGGAAGGGGGTGCGTTTTCAGCAATCAAAGGATTATGTCGTACTATTAACTCTGAAAGTTATATAATTTTTAATGATACATAAATTTTATTTCTTAAAGTGAAAATAATGCCCTAGATACAAGGATTATGTAGTTTGCTATAAACAGTTCCTACCAAAACGAACGTATCCTTCCCTTGACGCACAACATCACCTTCTAACATACCAGCATTTTGAGGACGACCGTAAAGTCACGTTGGTAGCTGCAGCTTTACTAGAAAACGTGTTTTCCCAAGCCCATGGATTCTTTTGGACTGCTTTCTTCTCTTCCCCAAACAGGCAGTCCCTTCGCCGAACGTGCTAACGGCAACGTTACTTCAGTTTCATATTCGCATGCTGCCTCCAGTTTTAATTGGGAGCGCCGCTGGCTCGAGCGGGCCTGCGGAACGGATCGCGCGCGTTGTGTTTTCTTTGAGAACTTTATTAATTTGCCGGGAGGGCGGCGGCGGCGGCCTTTCGGCTCCGCGCGAGCCAGCCGGGGGCGGGGGCCGATTCCGGTCCAGTTTATTGTGTGTGCGCTGTGTGCTTTTGTTCTGCTCGCGCTGCGCCGACGCCGGCGAAGCCTTCCCTGCGAAGAAGGCCCTGCTGCCGCTGTGCTCCTCGATGAGACCAATCGACCCCCCCCCCCCGCGCGGCCAGCGCCGTTAGTTCCGGCTAAAAATGTTCTCCATGTAATTTCGATACGGTCCTTCTTCCTGTTTGATAATAGACTACGTTCCCCGACTGTAATGCCCCATCGCCTTCTAAAATTTCGTCTTTTCTAAAGTGTACAATTATATGATTCACGTCAAGTGAGTAGTAATAGGTTAATAGTGTGCGTAGGGGAAGAATTCTTGGCAAATTATCTTGTAAGGAAACACTGTGATACTTTTTGTTGTATGCAACATTAACATCACTTATAAAAATATGAATCGGAATAAATGTTGCAAACATCTAAGACATTCGAGGAGAATGATAGCAAAGATGATTGTTTGGTGATTGAAAACGTGGTGGAAATTTTCATATAACCAAGCCAAACATAATCCTTTTTAGACGTGACACCCCTGATTCATAAGCATCTCTCTGTTCTGCCTTTTTTTGGTTTACAAACTTTGGAGAAACGATCTGCCTGTTGTCAATTACAATATTCAGATGTTCGTGCTTGTTCAGCTTTCGCTAAATAAAGTTCTTGATTTGTTAACAATTAGTTTTAATATTTGTGAGGCGCCTACAATTTCTTCAGAGTCAAATAAGTGCATTTGAGACAAAAAATAACTCGTTGTCAGTGTGTTTGTACAGTTCGTTCCTTGAGATGTTTTGTACCTGCCAAACAGTAGCGCATGATGTGTCCCATATCTGTCTACCAATGGCGGCGCCGCACAGTGGTTGATTTCCTTCCTCTAGCGGTATTAAAATATTATCAAAAGAACACTCACAGTACTCGCCTACCACTGTTTGGTGTTGCGGATCGTGCTGCAGCTCCGTAGTGTCTTACGTAGTCCGCGAGGGCGCCAAGATAAGGAAAAGTCTAGCGGATAATACCAATGCGCAACATAGCTCTTAGTGAACAGTTACAGTTGTATCATAGGCGGTGTTTATCATCGGATATTCAATCTACCTAACAAAAAACAACCTATACTAAAAACTCAGTCGATTATACGAAGTACTTTCGATTGTTAGATTTCAGTAGCATGTAGTTGCATTGCATGCTACTTGGACTCCCGGAAAGCTGTTTACTTCAAGAAATGTCATCCGAAGTTAGCAACGACCAGGCGCGTCAGCAACGGCATGGCATGATTCATCTGCTCTCGTCAACCCTGACGCAGAATGTATGGCAATATAACACCAGCCTGCCGTCAAAAAAGACCGAACTGGACGTCCTTGACCCTTGAATGCTAATAGAAGGGGTAAGGCAAAAAGACCGGTCTTCGTGTAATACTAGTGTATGTACAGTTCCACAGGAATTCAATTTAAGTGCTCTAATATAGAAGCCACAACAGAAAACAATGAGGAAACCCTTCCAAAAAACACTGTACGCTCCAATTTCGTGCGTAAATGTGAATAATGTTCAGCCACTGATCAAATTTTTAAAGAGTCTTAAAAACAAGAAGATTTCGAAATAAAAATCTAGCAAACCACAAAATTAAAATAACGCGAAAACTCCAATTAGCCTACGGAAATAATAAAACATTTAATCGAACAGTACGTAAACTATACCAGTTAACAAGTACATACGGTTGAACCGAATTGCGTATGAGTTGTCGTTGCGACACATACACATACGGTAGACGTAAAAGATATCAAGACTGCGCCTTCGTGGAAAAAGGATCACAAAGTTAGAAACTTTTAAATGTCCGCCACTAGGCTAACTAATCATTGCCACTATTTTTTGTAGACCTTGAGTCCCAACCATAACAACAAAGAAGTGGTTATTACCAAATTAAATCCGACTTGTTAAATTGTGTTGTTGCTTCTCGCAACCATCACCCTGAAACGCGAGATAGTACAATGCGAAAACCTGGTCGAGATATGAACATCCAGGTTCAGGTCGTACTGTGCATACCCGTATAGGTGTGGTTAAATGTGGAAAAGAACACGACCCAATAAGTGTTTAAAGAAGAAAGCAAAGTCCAACCGACTTGTGCTCTGTGTGAAGGCAATCAATCCCGCAACTACAAAGTTGCAAAGTATACCAAGAATCCTAAAAGAGGAAAGGGTCAAACAACTCGAAGTAAAACACAAGAAGGTTTCAACAAGGATGCATGTGCAAAGCACAAACAAGCACACATTGAAACTAACTTATTCTCACGAAAATCCTTCAAGAAAGCAGGACATGTAAATGCAGCACATGGGCCGTGTTGCGCGATTCATAAAGCCTGTAGACAAGACACAGACACAACGCACCGGTGAGCCATCTATTATGAATATTATACAGCACCTCAATGTGAGAGATTTAAAAACATACTAATGCACGGCAAAGTCACATCAAATAAACTCTCTTTAAGCCTCATAACGTCGCTTGTCTCCAAACTTGCTAAGTGCTAAATTGGCTTTGCATTGCAGCTTGGAACGCAACGGCTGTGGCAAATCATCGCAAAAAATCGAAATTTGCTCAACCGAAAAAAATAGACATGCTACTCGACTCTGATTTCACTTTCACAGAAAGAAGCTACTTTAAACTGAAGAACTACACTTTATTACGATACTAAACACCCTAGTGACCAATCCCACAGGTAGGCACAAGCAATATTAATAAAAAAGCACTATTAAACGCATCAGAACAGAGAAGCGTGTACAGGAACAGTGTTATCTCAAGCAACTGACTGTACAATATTTAATGGACCGGTAGTGGACATTACCATGGCCATTTACTGCCCTCCAAGCATTCAAATAAAACCAACGATTTGAAACCTATTTTAAGTCTCTAGGAAATAGGTACATGGTGTGAGGAAACTACAAATGCCAAACCACACGCAGTGGGAGTCCAGGCTATCACCTCCAAGACGGAGAGAACTGTCTGAAAGAACGTATACCTCACTGTCTGCTAGAACAAACATTTCTACAGGAGAACCTACCTACTGGCTAGCCGACCCTCACAAAACTCCAGATGGTAGATTGATATATTCATAAACAAAAGGAATCTCCACCACTAAACTGTGACATGATCTTATCCCACGAACCTGTCCTCAGACGACACTACCAATTAATTATCACAGTCGGGCAACAAATTATTGCTAACGCAATCCTCTCTCCGCCGTCACTACCGAACAGAAGAAGCAAACTGGAATCTGGTATAGAAAACAGATATCTATGAAAGAACAAACATTGCGATTTACCACTAAAATCAGCTGACGCACATAGATGAATGCGACTGAGTACTATAATACAAATATCAAGAAGTCAGCTGAAACCGCTACACCACAACTTCACGTACCACCCAGGCTTGCGTGAGATATCATAAAGTTCTTTTAAAGCGAGAAATAAAGCAAGAAGAATTGGCAATCCTTTTGCATATCTGAAGATGACACTACAACAGAGCAAGCTAAATCAACGATTCAACAGCCAGTTTCATATTTCATAACCACATTACCCTCGAACAGAAGATAGCATTTACTCCTTATTCTAAAGCCCACAGGGAAGTTAAAAACTCCGACCAAATCAAATCCCCCAATCAGGGGCAAAAACAACGTGTTGGCAAGAAACCCACAGGAGAAAGCCCGTCTACGTGCAAAAGTTCTATTAGTGTATGTATATTCCAGACTCATCAACATTAAAACTTACTAACCAAGAGTGAACAAATCAGAGATTATCTTACTCCCCAAACCAAATGATTTCTTCCAATCCTGCCACTCACTTCCAGAGAATACCAAAAACCTATAAAACGACCTCATCAAACAAAAAAAGCTCTCTGGAATGACTTAGATCACAACACTCTCTCTCAAAGAACTACCCGAAAAAGGACAAGACGTATAATTACATGCATGGTTCAAGCAGTATATAAGAACAGGGCCACTACCCGAAGCAATGGAAAGTAGCCAAAATTCAAGTTTTTCTCAAGTCGGGAACCTCCACAATGAACCCTCCTCCTACGTCCCATCAGTATACTTCCATATTCTATCCAAGTATTTGAGAAACTTCTTCTAATCAAAATACGTCCTCACATAGCAACCATAACCTAGTCCTGATCATCAATTTGGTTTTAGACAAGCAGCTTTCTTCCGTCGAACAAGTAATAGAATCACCAACTACATTGAGAATTGCTTCCAACAAACAAGAAATATGCTGTTCAGCCGCCTTTCTAGTATTGCCCAAAGCGTTTGACAAAGTCTGGCACGATGGACTCTTATTTAAACTGAAGAATTTTCTACCATATTCCTTCTTCACATATCAGATCTTTTCTATCCATCGACATTCCAAATCAAATATCAAAATGAATTATCTGAATTTAATTTAATCAAGGCCGGAGTACCACAAGGTAGTGTACTCGGCCCTATCCTATACCAGCTGTATACTATTGATATACCAAAATCAGATAAAACAATTCATAGCCCAGTTTTGCAGATGATACGGGCCATATTAACTTCGGATGACCCTATTGTCGCATCAAGACAGTTACAAGAACATCTCACAATGATGAAGCGTTGGGCCAAAAAGTTGGAAAAATAAAAAATCAACGAAAATAAATCATAGTCATATAACCTTTAGTCTAAGAAAAAACAAATGCCCTACTGTCTACATCAACAATCCAATAGTACAGATGGAAGTGTAAAATACTTGGGGAATACATCTAGACAAACGGCTAACATGGAAGCATCATATCTTAGCCAAAAAAGCACCTACAACTTCAAATAAGAAAACTATACTGGATACTAGGATACCACTCAAAAACTATCACCTGAGAAACAAACTGTTGATTTAAAAGCTATCATAATCCCAATATGGACCTATGGCATCCAGATCTGGGCACAAACAAGCAAAGTAATCTCTCGATCATCCGGAGATTTCAATCAAAAACCCTAAGAATGATCGCGGCAGAACCATGGTTCATCACAAATGCAGCACTGCACAAGGACTTAAAAATGCCCACGTGTCTATCACAACTATCTCCAGTGCCTTGAAAACATCCAAACCACCTAGCCCTCAACATCCTAGACAATAGTGCAGATATCCATCGACTAACCAGAACCTCACCCCTACAACTCCCATATAGATTCTCTACAATATAATTGAAACATTACCCTCAGCTAATAAAAACTATCCCACTTGCAGCCAACCGAAAATAATACTTGCTTTTGTTATTGTATGAAGAAGTAGATGAAGAGTACCGATGGGATACTTTCACTGGAAATCATTGTCATAGCAATTCTTACAACATCATATTTACTTATTATTTTGTAAAAAATAGATTGTAAATTTTTGTTATAAATAAAAAAAGAACACTAAAACCGACGATGTTGTAAATGGACAGAATTATTCCTTGTGCCTTTTCCCATTGTATTGCAATGTAGAAACGAAATATAATAATAAATTCATTGCTCTCGAGTCTTGATAAGGATTGCCAGGTTATCAATGTTGGAACTACTTAAGAGATACTGCATGTAATTGCCTACTCCTTCTAAAGGTGGCGCGCCGTGTCCAAACTCGATGGATATACATAATGTAGTTATGAGTTTTCCAACCCAATTATGAAATTGCCCACCTGATGAAAATATATTTTGCCGTCGATCGCTTTGTCTGTATCAATGATCCACAATATTTGGATTCTAGCTACACCACGGGTTAGAGAATTCTTTCTTTACATGTAGCAACAATATTTATTCACTTTTTCGTTACTAGGGCCCAGCAAAAAACTTTTTCTGCCGAAAATGTGATGTTTTTCAGCTCACAATTACATGCATTTACTTTACATTTCTCTTCTTAGAGTGAGAAACTAAAAATGGAAATCGTTGGGTCCGAGGTCCGGTTTATAGGATGGGTGATCATCGAGTTGATCACTTAGGACTCGGCTCACAACAGATACTTTGCAACTATTCCGCTAGGTACCCTTTCCGTGTGAAACGTCCTTTTTGCACCTCGTGTATTCTGAACCAGTTGTATTTTTGCCACCATTCTACCAAAATAAAAACCTCTCTGCAGTAAAGTCGATAAGAGACAAAAGAAAGGTGAATTTCGTTTCCTAGAAAAAGAGAAAAACAGGCGACCATTGGTGTGGAGAAGATATAATAGCATTTATTGCTGGCGGAAGCGGGCGTGACAAATATAAAGCGCGATATGAAGTGCCAGTATTTGTAAAACAATTATGTGCATCAAATGGCAGAATAAAATGGATTGTTGGAGAGTATGACCGGGTCTATATAGAATCAGAACTGCACAATCTGTTAGATGCCAGGTGTAAACTTAGAAGTATGTAGTACGTTGTTAAGAATGATCAGAGTGCATTATCTATTCAATTATGGGGGTTAGCGAAATACGAGCAAGAAGTACCCACGGTATAGCCAAACGAATGTGAATAATGGAGAGATAAAATAAGTACTGATAAACAAAGGCTGTCAAGTTTTGTTGGTGCTCAGTCTGGAACTAATTATAAATACATATTATGGAAATATTCCAGTGATAATAGTAATGTCCCCGCAAATATTTATTATTAATTTTAAATTCTCAATATATTTCTACTGTCTCTTACCTCTTAAAGTTAAGTACCGTTAAGAGAGAAGTGCAATACGTACAAATTTCAGTGATTTATAATTTTTGTTTTAAAACTTTCTTCGCTAAAAGAATATGTTGATAATTAAATATACTTCTCAAGAGTTCGTGAAGTAACTTGGAGTGTCATAGACCCAGAACCAAATTATACTACTGAAGAGAATATTCCAATCTCTGATGTTACACATAATGAAAAATTGCGCGTGTTTTTGTGTTTCGCCCTTTTTTTGCTCCACTCTGTTTCGTAATTGAGTCGAAGCTCCCAACTTCCCATCGATCTGGTCCGATCACGTTTCGGACTATGTGACAGTCTGTATACTCATCTTCTGCCCAGGAAATCTCGCATTGGACTCTTTCACCAATTGCCTCTATTTTGCCTTTCCCCCAGTGCAAACGAACTTCGCAAAACCGAAGGAGCATACAATCATGTGATATACTATTCTATTTAGCGGTTTTTTACAGCCTTAGCCATTTTCCGCATCGCAATTTCTAGGCCTCTTTATCCTATAGATTGGTTTCGTCCATTTCCCTTGTTTCTATGGCTTCAGTTATTGCCATGTTCCATGTTCTTCTCGGTCTTCCCCTGTCTCTTCGATGTGGTATCCACTCTCAAACTTTTTGATCCGATTTCAACCTTCTCATATGTCCATACCATTTTAGTTGTTTCAGTTCGATCGTCGTTGTGTGCACTTTCATTTTATTTATTTTATCATTTCTTATTTTATCTAACAGAGAAAGTTTACATCTTCGGCAGAACATAATTTCTGTTGATTGAAGTTTGTCTTTCAATTTTTTGTTTGTGTCCAGACTTCTGCCCCATAGAGTATAGTATGAAGGAGCTATATATATGGGTTTATTTGTCTTTATTGAAATAATTGATTTCCATAGCACTGGCTTCAACTGTCTTGTGGCTATTTTTCCTCTTATATTTTTATTTTTCACATTCTGTTCGTCTCTATCATCGGCTGTTAGTGTGCTCCCAAATACTTGTGTATTACATCATGTGATATAACAGCTAATATTTCAGACACAGAAGAAAATTGCATAACATGGTACATGAGTAAATGAAATTAGGCAGCATAAAGTAAGTGCCATATTAAATATTTCAGCGATTTTTGCACACGTAACACTAGAAAAAAGGAGAATGAACTCAATTGTAATTTATATTTCGACTGAACACACCGTGATATCTTAAACTTTTTCATAACTTGTGTATATATAACTTGTACTGCTACTATTGGGATAGAACCAGTTTCTAGGCATAAGAAATATGGATAGACAAGTCACCTAGTGAAAACTATTTTGAACAGTGTACACCAGAGACTTAAAAACGTAAAGGGAAAGAAATATGATACAGAATGAAAATATTTATAACTTATTCATTTATCTCTCTCTCCAGTATATATATATGATATTATATATATATATATATATATATATATATATTCATATAGTAACGTTTCATGGTGTTGAATTAAAACAGGTAATATTGCAACAAAGACATTTATTTTGTTTCTTAATGATACACTAAAATACTGGATTTATTTACAGATAGGATACACAGTCCTTGCGTTTTTTTCACTTGGTTATTTCCTTACACGCGTCTCAGTTCCCTTGATATATTTATACTGTTCACTTCTTCTGATTATTTACTTACTCTATTCACTTCTTTTACACTATCGCACAGTCCGATGCACCTACCAGTGTCCGATCCCCTGTTCACAATTCAGTGCGCTGGCTACAGGTCACGGCGCTGATCGCTGTCCTCTGCACTGCGGTTTACCTAGAGTTCACCAGTGTTCACCGCAATGTACACTTCACAACTCAGCTTCCACTTCAGACAGTCTGTATACTCACTCTATCTGCTTACTCACTGACTGACTCACGGCCGCCGGCAACGACGAGTTTAATCCTGGCTGGCTTCCGTCTCAACCCATCCGGAACTTGCGCCTCACTTCTACGCGACTCGCGAATAACTCGGAACCGTCCAGCTCGGGGGCCGCCGGTAGATGATGCAACCCGCGCTGTGAATTCTGGCAGCTGTTGCAATGAAATATTCGTTACACGGCCACTTTACCCGAGTCCAGGCTCGTTCGTCTGACGGCCCTGCCCTAGTCTTTTGCGGCAGGTGGCGATGAAAGAACGACCGACCGATGCATTCAGAGCAACAACCTGCTCAATAGTGTTTACAATGGACAGACTGAATCAGACCCTCAGAGAATATTCAAGATATTCTCCGTGAAATTTAAAGAAGAAGATTCACAAAATCTTGAAAACTCAGAAGAAGATTCATGGGTTATATAGTACGATATAAGCAATACTATAGTATACATACTTTGGTTTCTTATCCATGCCAATTAATATTATTATTATTATTATTATTATTATTATTATTATTTACAACAAAGTCCTTCTATTTCTTTATTTTCAAACAATATATTTCTCTGAAAAGAAAGCAAATGACCAGAGGAAAGTCAGAAAACTATATAGGGTATTCCAACCCAGACCAAGACATAATAAAGAATAGTTTATTCAAGAAAAAAGTAAAGAAGTGGAAGAAATGAAACAAGAGGAAGATCATAGCAACAAATGGAGATCTTCATTTTCCAAGTCATCCGAATATGACCACGGAGAGTAAACCAACGGCGAATGTTAAGAACGAGAACGACAAAATAAATAAAACAAAAGAAGAGATCACTAAAAGATGGGAAGAATACACGAAAATGTTATATGAGAAGGACTTTCAAATAGAGTAGTGGATAAATATTGATGATTACGAAGTCCCCGGCTGTAGTTAATATTCCAATCGAACTATTCAAAGATACAGGGGAAGAAATCTTGGCGAACCTAACACAATTGTGGAATGTGATCTGGAAAAGAAAAGAGTGACCACCAGATCTGCAAGGCACTATAATTTTTCTATTACTGGAGTAAGGAGACAGCCGAGATTCTGCAAAAAAAACACCACAATTGCATGAATACCGTGTGATTCAATCAATCGGCAAAAGTCATCCCTCCGAAAAAGAAAAAAAAAAGAAAAAAAATTGTTGATGTAAGCATATACTTACTTAAGATTTTCAAAAACAATTCACATTGAAAGAAACCTCATTTTCTATCACCTCTGGAAAGTTCTGCTTATTACATTACGCCGCGTAAGCGTTAACGTAAAGCATATACTAAGATCATACTCACAGAAAATATTTCCTTGGCTTGTAAACTCGTTTGAATGTGCCATATTATTTATATCATTGTGGCCGATGCGTCACAAAAGAGCCACGTCCAACTGGTTTTGTATATTGCAATTTCTGCAAATAACTTTTTCTAGAAAAACAACTTTTTATAAAATAAAGAAAATGGAAGGGAAAACACGCTCCAAATGCAAGCAAACGTCTTGGAGTTATCCAATTGCATCATTACCCTTTATTCATTTACGTAGTCTGTACGAAATGACGCACCAGGTTTTATTTATTCCTTTCAAGATTATACAAATATGACATATTTATTTTATATCAAAATAACTTACCAAGTAAGCTGGGACAAGTCATGATTCATAATATCTTATTTCAATGCTTGTTACGGCTTTGGAGTCAGGATGCAGCTCGCCAGCTCGCTATTTTACCATCTTTTTTAAATTTGTCCAAAAGTACGAAAACATTTTAAAAATTAGCTTCGGCTATTTTACTTACGGGAAAAGAGATTCACCAGATGAACTCATTAAAGAAGATAAACGCCGTCGTGAGATCAAAAATCGAGTTTTAGGATAAAAGAGTTCGTGCGTTTACTCCGCTCATTCTTTCCGGTATTTGACAACGGAAGATCTTACAGCAAGGTGCAATGATAACAGAAGATCTTAGTAGTAAAATATATCTAAAAAACGATGTGAGGATATGGAATAATGGTGATATTTACAGAATTAGTTCATTTTTTTAAAAAAAAAGTTCCAAATCGGATTCGATATTTTGAGTAATGCCTCAAACAATTTTAAGATGGTAATCGAAGGAAGACGGAAATATGTGAAAAAGATAGTTATGTATACTGATTCAGACCGTGTACCATTCGGTACATTTTTAATTTTTTTCTAGGAACTCTGAGAACTAATTTCTACATGTGTGTATTTGCTAATTTCTTGGAAAAAGGACTCGGGTAGCGTATTTCATTTTAAAAAGGCGTCAGATGCCGTTTTTCAGATCGAAAATCGGACTATAAGTTCAGACTTTATCAGTAAAGTAAATTCCAGTGATAGTGATCTATTGAATTTTCCTACAAGGGTTTTTCGGTGTATTAAGCCTTAAGCTATTTAGCTGTAAAGGCTCTTCATCTGGAGCTTTGCATAACTAGAATTTCAAATAATTAAGAAATTGAGAATTGAAACCAGAACACAACAATTATTAAATAGCTTAGAAAGACAAATTAAGTTAAAAATATCGACTACAATTTACAAGTAACACAATGTATCTATACTTTTACATTAAAGGCCTCGCGTGGTAATAACTTGATAAAAAACGAAGAATATGAGTCTAACACAACAGAAGATAGTAAACAAAACGGAAGACTCACCTTCATCAACATTAAGACATTCATCACTTACTCAGCTTAACAACATGCATACTCAGCACCACATCGGTTGTTGTGGGCGCCATTCCAAGGACGTTGTGCGTCAGGCGCCAGTTCATAATAAGACTAGGACCAAAGCTGGTCAGAGGGAAAGGGTAGAAAAGGGGGAGGGGAATGTGAATAAAACGGATATGAATGGGTACAACGGGGGATAATAGAACCTTATAATTTTATCTAAAGCAGTATCATAGAGTTTAGTAAAGAATTCCCGAAATACTTATTTTCAACCTCAAGAATGTCATGATTGTCAAAATCTATGAGCATGAAGTCGAATAAACTGAGTATGGGGCAATAACATGTTTTTAATTCCTTTTTGTAGTTCAACTGTCTATAAGCAAAGAATGGGCCAAATATATATAGATACAAAAACATAACATTACATCACGTAACAATACAACCTTGTGCCCTGCTACGTCACATCACACCACATTATTTTGGTACACGTAACGTAATATCACACACGTCATTTTATGATAGAGTAGTTCACGTCACATCAGATCGCTGCACACCACACGTCACTTTACATCGAATCGGATCATGTGAGATCACGTTAGGTCGCATGTCACGTCACTATATTATCGCTGTATCACATCACTGAAGTATTTTACCATATCTTTCCGGCCAGCACTTCACATATAGCTCTCCTCTCGCACAGAGTAGTGGAGACGAGGTGGCCGGTCCCCACGCGCCATTACATGAAGCGCAGACGCCCATTCGCATCTCCTACCGGCGCCTCCTCCTCCGCGCCCTCGCCCGTTCACATTCGCGGCCGCCCCGCCCCCCCCTCCCCCCCGCCCCGCCCCGCCTCCTCCCGTCCCGCCCCGCCCCCCCCGCCCCTCCCCCCCGCCGCCGCCCCGGCCCTCCCCCATCGCCCCGCCCCGCCCCGCCCCGCCGCGCCGCGCCAGTTCTCCAAATGAGCGCAGAGCCTCTTTATTAAGGCTGCTATTTACCCTGCTGATTGCCATTTGCTTTTGTAATCAGCTGCAGTTGTTTTGAAGCGTCGTCCCACCCCACCGCGTTGCGCCTCGGGCGGGATGGTTTTGTTTGCGAATTTTCTACAGAATTGCGATTTTTCTGCGCTGCCGGACACACCTCTTGTGCTGAGCTTCTTGTGAACACGCTTGTGAGAGCGGGAGTTTGTAGAGAAGTGCAAATTTCGGTTGTTATGGGGAGCGGAGCGGGGAGTGGGTTTGAGAGGAACGGTTAGACTGAGGACCATTTCGCCAGCCACTTTTATAAATCAACCACTTTGATCTATCATCATACGCAAATGGTGGGTTTTCGGGCATTCATTTAGCTGTTTTATACATGGCGAGCAAAATTATAGTCTAAGAGGAGCAGGACGTGTCAAGTACTGTTATTTATTATAATACCACTTGAACATTGTCATAATTTCGGCAACTTAATAGCTTAGATCACAATAATGTTTGTTGTGTTATTCAGTAGATATAGCTCTGCCCAAAGACTTTAAAAGAAGACTTTAAAAGAAAGTAAGCTATTTTTGAGAAAACAATTTAAATTGCCTTTTTTTCTCAGAATTACGCGTAAACAACTCATAACATAATTGTACATTAACTTATTTAAAGATGTAATTTGGAAGAATAGATTTCGTTCAGAAACTAATGCCATGAATTGCATCGGCTTCTTCATAGTAGTAAGTTTCCTCTTGTCTTGATTTCTGGCTAGCTTTTCGATTCTCAAATGTAAAATACTTATTGGCTCTCTTTTTTTCCCTCTGCCATCTATTGGCGCCTAGAAGACCTACCGCTCTTCTGAAGACATTTTCAATGAAGAGCACCTTCGTCCCAGTTGAATACGGCATAGGGCTGTCCCAAACCTCTGCTAATGCGTATTTGCTGCTGGTATTCCTTGCCGTCAGCAGTTGCCTGTTAAACCAAAACTTAATACAAGGATTAAGGTACACTTGTAATACAAGGGAAACTTCTAATATACTCCTAAAAATTCTTGCCATACATGGCTTTTAAACAACCTTAGTGTCCACGTACTTTGGCTCGCGTATCGACTTACTCAGTAGTCCTATTTTTAAACATGTTACGCTTATTTCTCGGGGTACCCCTATATCAGACTGTTAAATTATAGATCACTTAAACTTTATAAATGGTCTATAAAGTTTGTTTTACTTTTTACAATTTCAACCAGCCCTGTTGGCACCATCGACGATTTCTTCTTTCCTCCATCAATAGAAACACGCAAAATCAAAATTGATTATTAACTAAATCAACTTATTATTAAATCAAAAAATTCTAATATGGTCTTTCAAGACTGGATTGCATTGCTGCTGCAATGTTCTGTGTAGAACTAAAGGTTTTAATGCTTCAACATGTCCTCACATTCTACACACGCTCTTCTCCCCTACACATTCTTTACTTAACGAACATACAAACGTCCTGCACTGGTTCATACGGCAACAAACATTCTCTACATTTTTCTATGTATTCATGGTTCATTTTCAACAAGGGCCACGTTCCATTTTTTAAACTAGCATCTACTCTGCGCACATCGATGATAAATGACTTCTTGGTTCTCATTCGCTATTTGTCCTGTTAACGTTCTTCACAAACGTTCTTCACTTAGCCAACTTGGGAGCGTAGGCTTCCGTGGCTGGAGTCAGTATTTACTTGGCTATCCGGGTGAAGCCACGTCCATGGTGAAGGTGCCGACGTTTCGATCGCCATTCTGTGACCTTTCTCAGGGCATAATGCGCGGATATGTATTGCTCACGTGTTAAAATAGGGCTCAGTTTTTCCTGTACCCGTGTGCCAGTTGGCCGGGTGGTCGGCCAATGCGGAGAGAGTGCACCGGCCAATCTGGGGCGGGGTCCCCGCGGGTTGAGAGGAGGCGCTCCGTCCGTAATCGGACGTTGCGGAGCAGCTACGACCGCGTCCGGTCGAGATCGGATGAAAATAGTTGTTTCCAGGCATCCTCTGATCAATACGATCAAGATGCGATCGAATCACCTCACCGACCTTTGGCTACGCCGAAAAAACAACAACAAAAAAACGTGTAGACGAATGCGTTGGTCAGCATTCAAGTTATGGGGGTGTTTGATAATTTCCACCGCCTCTTTTACTCTCCTCGTGCCCCAGCGGTCTTCTCTGGCTAAGAGGCGTGTGACATCCAACAGAATAGCGTGGCCAGTTTTCCATGCGTGCAGGGCTACGGCCGATTTATTCGTATTATTGTATTTATAATTACGAGTATGATCCCGGAAGAGTTCCTCTACCGGTACTCTTCTCTAATGAAAACTTTGTCACCAAAAGCAGAATTCCTTTGATGCTTTGGGGTTATTCCTACTTATCCACCCATTTTAGAAATGAATGTGAATATTAATCGGCCTAATTCGAGAATTTGCTTGAATTTATCTTGGCTGTTAGCGTATCTATTTAATGCAGGATAATTTCGACAAAACTCGCCCCCGTGCGAAGTCTCAGCTGGGCTCCCGCTGAGCGATCTCCGACGCGAAATACGCCAGTTCGCAACTCGACTGCGGCGCAACTGGGGCGGTGTGGGGGTGGGGGGAAGTTGTGATGGGAGCGCCGTGATTGACGGCGGGGCTCTCGCAGTCTCCGCCGCAACTCCTTGCTCATGACAAGGAAGTTCGCGTGACCGAAGCACCTCGCGGGCCGCCGCAAGTTGAACTCTTGATTAGACGGATTTTGCATAATAGGATCAAAGCGCCAGTTTCGTACTGTAATAGGGTCGGAATTTTTATCACGTAACAATTCGCGAAAAAATATCAACAAACTGCTCGTAAAATGTTTTAAAAATGACCTAAAAGCAAAGAAAAGTGACGTAACAAATGTGATCAAGACCAGTTCGAATGAACATTTCAAGCTGTTGGATTTGATAGTCCGAAAGCGAAATTGAGATTAGTTATCCCGAAATTGATCGAAACGACAATTGCGCTAACAGAGTTACGGGACCCTTAGATTTCATACAATAGCTGACATTATAATTTTTAAGGGATGAAATCAAATAGGCTACTCAGGAATTCTGTGGTGAACACTTGTATCTTGTTAATATTATTTGAGCCAACTACTATTAAAAATATATTGCAATCAATAAAATCTGCTAAAAATGCATTAAAGATGTCAGGAAAAGTTAAAAAATAAATCTTTACTTGACGTCCACGGAATATACAAAAAACAAAAGACGTACAAAATGTATCATTTCCGTTCTTCATAGCATAAAATTAATGCCTATACTAAACAGCATTGTTCTACAGTGAAAAGAAAAAATGACATGTCATTAAAATCCTCCCCTATAGTAAGATATCTTGATCTTGGGCTGTCCGGGTAACGCCGCGTCGAAGGCTGAGGTGCCCACGTTTCGACCGACATATCGCGGTCATCTTCAGGGCTGTACGGCTGTACTGCGCCTGTATGTACGACACTCTGGTTTCTATTGAAGGTGGGCCAGGCTGTGATAGGCCGAGGTAACGGCAAAACGAGCGACACAAACACACACACACACACACACACATACACGAGGTAGTGTGCATAAGAGCTTGCGGTCTACTCCATTGGGAGGAGCTTTTCCGTGCTCTTGTCATAGTTTGTGCGGATGTAGTTGTTTTAATACATTGCTTATCGGTTTTCCCTATGCGATGTATACTTATTTTGCTCCTCTCGCTCGTGTGCTTTGGTGCACGTTGGTTGTAGTTTTTGTTGTTTTTTTGTTTGTTTGTTTAATTTGTTGGCTTAGCTTTTCTGCTCCCAAAAAGAAGTGATTTTGTGATGTCATATCACGTTCACTCATAGTCTGCAGTATTCTTTATTTAAAATTTGTTTGGCACAGTTTTGTAGGTATTTTCAATATTTACAAATGTATATTTACAATGAACTTAACCATAACTAACCAAACTTGCTTAACTGAGCTACGCTTATAATATAATTATTTACAGTTTTGTTTGTGCTATTGGTTAGCGTGTTAGAGGTTACTAGTTGGTATAAGGGGGTTGGCGAATGTATTGTAGTACTGTATGGACTGTGTTAGTAATTAGTAGTTTAGGGGGGGTGGTAATTGGGGGTGTAATAGCGAGTGTGGTATTTGTTTGTTAGTAGTTGCATATATATATTTGGTATGCGCCTCTTTTTGGTCATTTGGGAGGTGCAGGTGTGTTTTCGGCGTCACTTTGCTCATTATTTCTCTCTGAGTTGTGTGATTTGTATTTAGTGAACGTTGGGTAATGTTTAAGCGCTTCTGTATTGTGGTATGTGTTAGGTGTTGTGTGTTGAGTGAAATTTGTGTTTAGTGTGTTTTTCAAGGTGGTTTCAAAAAGATGCCTGAAGGAAGCTTTTCTTTGTGTGTGGTGATTACTTCGTGTAGTGTTGTGAGTTGGGCTGGAAGAGGAGGTGAATGTTAGTGAAGATGTCCCGAATTCTTTTCGTGGCGAGCTCGTGTTGTGTGGTGGTGAATGTTTTCATGCTTTTTGTAGTGAGTTCGTTAGCGAGGATTGAATCTGGGGGTGGGTGAAATGTCGCACGAATGAAGTAATTTTCAGCTAGTGTCATGTAATTGAGCCATGTATCTCGGGGGCTGTGGCTCATATCTCGCTAGCATATAACCCCGTTTGTTCTTTAAGGGATCGACATTTGAAAAGGGGGAGGAGTGAGCTGTTGACCTGAAATCGCCTCAGTAGTTTGTCTATCCTGTCCGTGATACCTTGTATGTATGTTAGTGAGGCAATCCTGTGTTCAGTGTCGTGGGGATCCCTTGGTGCAGGCGCATCGGGGGTACGTTTGAGGGCCCTGTTGATAGTGGATTTGCTGTACTCATTCGCGGCGAAGGTCGCTTCCAGAACTTCGCGTTCAGCGGGGAGACTGTCTTGGCCGCAGATTCTAGTTGCGCGGATGGACAGGGTTTTCAAGATGCCATTCTTAGTCGCTGGGTGGTAGTGCAAATCGGCGTGAAGA
The DNA here is from genome assembly GCA_017312745.1 of Gryllus bimaculatus. NCBI lineage: Eukaryota > Metazoa > Arthropoda > Insecta > Orthoptera > Gryllidae > Gryllus > Gryllus bimaculatus. Next base: position 523,637 of record BOPP01000071.1, on the reverse strand, counting down.
TAGCGGTTTATGTGCGCAGGTTTTCTGTAACATGATTTTGATAATTTGAGCTGTGCCACACCGAGTAGATAATTTCGTGGAAGGAGATTTAGGTGTACTTCCTTGGATTCAGGAACTGTCGAGAGGAGGGCGTAGGCCAGGACAAGTGCATTTTCTGACAAAGCTTAACATATTGAATGTTCATGTTAAGTACCCTCAAAATCAATATACCCGTTTGAAACTCCTAAAGCCTCGAGTTCGTTCAAATGGAAAGAGGGATATCTACTTTAGAGAAAATTGACTGTACGGTTCACGCACAGTCAATTACGTTTACCACGTTAGAACGAGGCAGACGGACTCTTTCCGTCAATCGATTTTTCTACGGCTACTACGGAACTACGGCTCGCAAAACATTGATTCTGGCTACAATACGTGATAGAGGAAGTAGTTTACTATATATACAAAGAGGATCTATCTATGTTTTCGTTACCCGGACCCGTCAATGTTTGTGAAAATTCGCCGTTTTCCGGAGAACACGTTTTTCCTTACGTATAGGTGAGAAAGTTAAAAAAAACAATAGATGGAAATCAAAAGAAAAAAAATGATAAGGAAATGATCAAAGTAAGAATTAAAAACTGCCCTACAGAACAAGTAACACACTTTAAATATCTTGGATATATTATACCGGCCTTAAACAGAATGATATGCAAAAGAAAATATAAAAATGCATATATTTATTAAAAATTACGTATTTGATTTCGATTCAATTTTTGATTTGGAAATTGAAGCCGAATCAATAAATGTATTAACATATTAATTAACTAATGTCTGTTCGCTCCGATCAGTTCGCTCCGAGGCACAGGTTGTTGTCTCGAGACGTTACTGAGACCGTGATATCACATCTGCTCTGGGCATTGAGCGTATGAAGTGAAAAATTGAAGCGAGACATTGCAAATCTTTCTTTTCAGTATACTTGATTGCGGAGAGCGAACGGTATCAGTGTAAAAAATGGCGGTGATTATGAGAAGGTAAGTTCTAATAAACAATTATTAACTCAAGAACAGAAGTTGATAGCCCTGATCGGATTGTGAAATTTTTTGAATTGCGTTTAAAGGGGATTATGAGGAGACAAAAAACTGGCACAATTTGCAAATTTATAAACAGTTTTAAACTTTTTCTGATCTAAAGGGGCCAGAGAATCCCAATGGACAAGAGCCGAAATCCGCGAAATAACAATTTTGCTACAACTTCATAAACAAATTTGAAATATGAGCTAGAACGGCGGGAAAGGCTACGCAAATTGTTCTTGCGATTAACTTTTAAATATAACTGTTGGATAGTTACAAATTTATTGCCTAGTTTAGTATGATTATTGCTGAAATGCTAAACATTTACTGGACTAGTGACTGGATGAAAAACCCCGCTCAGAAATATTTGTTTCATTATGGCGTACGCGCTGGCAAAATCTCTTTTTCGGAAGGGACAGAGGACGATATTTCCGTTTCATACGTAGTCGCCCCCGGGAACTGGACGGTTGGAAAGATTTTAACCCGCTTTTTTTGTGGAGGAAACTTTACATTTGTTCATTACAACCATTGGAGAGAATTTAATTTTAATTCCTCTGTTTTAAATGGAATTAGAAATTGCAAGGTATTTTTTGTGCTGTGAATTGACCTGGAGCGTATTGATGTAACATTTTTAGGACAAGTCATTTGAGCGACGATACTGTTACCTGGTTTTGTTACAGAACCATTTTTTTTAAGACATGCAGTTCTGGAAACAGAAATTGATCGCGCCCGTCTGCGGCTAAGTTCAGCTTGTGCACGGGTTGACAGCCCATATCATGACTTATATAGGAAGGACGCCCCTACCACCCCTAACAACTTCCTCGCTCTCTGCGCCGACGACCAAGTTCAAATGGATTCAACCACCAAGTTCTGGATGGCGCATCTATAGATGTCCAAAACCATCTGAATTATATCTCTGAATGGGCTAGCAAATGGCACATCAAATTGAACCCTACTAAATTTCAAGCAAAATTCTTCTCTCTACGCAGACTCTCGGTGCATCTTCCGTTACCAACAACTCCACATCCTTCCTTAGGTTACCATATAATACCCCAGTCCAATAACATCGGCGTCTCTTTCATCGTTGCCGCACCCTCACATCCACCTAGCCATACAAAGAACTCACCAGCTCTTCCCCATTCTATGTCGATCTTCGCCCACTCGAAATCCAAAACGCTACCCATCTTTTCAAAGTTATGACCAAACCAATGTTAACATGCGCAAGTCCTATCTTGGGCTCAGCAGCCAAATTCCATATCCATAGAGTCCACACCTTCCAAAATCGTTTCCTAAGAACCATAACCAAATCACCAAGGTTCATACCAAATGATCATCATGAGCTCGGCATTCCCCGATTACCACCAAAATCAAACAATTCACCCTCCACTTCCAATTAGGTAAACAAACCCCAAACAGAATACGCATCCGCAGGTAAATAGCCAGGCGCTTTTTTAACCCACCCTAAACCCCTCGCATATACAACTCCTCTAAATAATTCTTGCACAGTAATGAATTCTAAATGCAATTCAAACCAATAACTCTGAATCGCATTCAACTCGCACTGCTGAAATGGTTGTGTAAAGCAAATAAAGTTAAAATAAAGATATCTGTATGGACGTTTGACACTTGAGTAACTGCAGTTTGTTTAACTGCTGACTGTGCTTGAAAGGATTGGTACTAGCTGGTGGCCATTGTAATGTAGCTCAGCTCAGTACCATAAAGTATTTTAGACATTTTTGTTGAACAATTTTATGCATATTATACAATTAAAAAATGTATTTACTAAAATGCGCAAGATTTGCCTTTGTAATTAAAATAAATTTAATAACTTTACAATGCAGGATTTATGCGTTTTATTTCTACGAATTTTATCTTTCATTTCCCAAATAATTGTTTTTGCGTTATTTGCTGTTATTCAGTCACTCCTTCATTATTTTTAATTGATTTTAATTTTGAAATGTTTCGTGTTTTGTGTTTCGTCGTGATTGTATTTTCCGTTCTCTGTATGTTTTCATTTCGAGTGCTCTGTTTAGAATATTGATTGTGCTTAAAAAGATTGCTCGGTATTACTTGAAATGAGAATTCTTTTCTTTCACCGAAATTGAAATTGGATGACTACTATTTGTCGTTTATATAATACCTTTTCGAAACCTTTTATAAAACCCTTTCATGTTTCAGACGTTTCACTCGGAGCGCACACGTCACTCCATCTAGGCCAAAAATCCTTATTTGGTGAGTAATGATACTTTTAACTGTACGTAGAATTTGCTCCAAATTAAGGCAGGATACTTTTTTAAGCTTGGGCGTCGAGATTCTTTGTCCATGATTTTTTGTTCTTTGTGTTAGACACTTTTTTGTTTTATTGTAAGTTATTTAATGACAGTCTTCCACAAAATTTAAGACATTACATATTTAAGGTTTTTCAACAAAGGGCTGCGGGATACTACGAATTGCGAAGTCCAAATCTATATTAGAGTTGTGTTTCTCATGAGCACGTGTTTACGCTTAGATTCGGTTCGTATATTAAGAAAAAAATATTTAAAGTTTTATTTTACTGACTTCGTAATTTGTGAAGGTTGCAAATTATATCTTTCATTAATGTTATAATATGCTTACTATACTAGTTGATGTTTTCCACATTTCTATACTGAATAAAAAACTTCGCCCCTCCTCTCAAATAAATTTCAGAGAAACAGTGTCATAGTTAGTAAAATACTGCACCCAAAGTTGTTTTGATGATCCCTGAGTTTTTGATTAGTGGAAGTTTAAAATATTTATTTTAATACTACATATCTTCATTTTATATACTACATGTCAATCATGATCTAAGATTAGTCTTCTCTCTGGTATTGAATTGTCTCTAGGGAACGGATTTTCGTGAAATTACGTGTGTTTAATGCGGTACATGGGGGAAGAAGATAACTACGTTCAATAATATTTTTTAGAGTTTGCAAGGTATTGTGCGAGAATTAAAACCATTTTATTTTACATATAATAAAATGTTTTGGTATAATTACAAATTTATATACCCTATAATACATATTTAATTATATTGTAATTTATTTACACGTCAAACCGGAATATTTGAGATGCGCATTTAAAATATATGTTACGGAATCATCTTTGTTACAAATCAATGTAATACTGCTACTGGCTCCCTGCATTTTGAAAACAGCATATTCGGGGTAAAGGATGAGCCGATGTTTATGACGCAGAAGTAAATTCAACCACGTGCTTTACATGTGTTAAACAACTATTTTTACTGATCATTTTCTTATCGCGTTAATGGTTTTGAGAGTATATTCTCTTTACCTCTTCCTCCCAACGGAGTCCATCACTGGCTGCAGGGTAATACTATTCATTTGAGCGCGGGCTCCTCGCAAACAACATTTTATATACTACGAATGTATTTGATATTTAGAATGAGACTGTTGTACATTTACTTCTGTAGAAAAATAACTTACTTTCAGTCCCGCCGAATCCATGTTAAGATCTGATTAGCGACGTTCTGTACTCGGAAAGTGTTTATATCGAGGAATTTTAAACGCTACAATGAATTATTATTTTATACATTTACTATTTTTCGTACGTATTTAGGGAAAAGTAAATACATATGGACATTCTTTATTTTTTTATTACAATAAATTCTGTTCCTAGTTATCACTTTGCTACATTACATTGTTTTACAGCTTCGCCCGCTTGATTTCTAACACATTTCCTCTGCTAGCAACTCATTATAAATGTATATGACTCTAAATAAATGTACGTTTTGATGACATCTTTTTTCCATGAATTAGTCAATGTCTAGTATTTTGTTATGAGACAAACATTTTGAACAATGGGAATATTCTTGTTTTGGATCCAATTTTTACGTTCAAAATGAACAAGTATATATCTGCACCAATTTCTTTGGCGATACATTCAATTGTAAAATAATACTTCATTGGTGGAGCATCAAATTTACCTACTGGTATTTTATTATAAAAATGTAATATTACATAATATAAAATAATAATCCAGTCAAGCTCAATTGTTCACACCGAAACTATAAATTAAATTTATCACCGTGTTTGGCGTGTGTGGAATGCGTTGCCGGAACCATTTATAACGGGCGATACATCAAACACCTTATTTCCCATGCGAGTTAGCTACATTCTGCATTGCGCACATTGGGCTTTTATCTGCACGTCGGGCGCGAGCAAGCTCTACAAGAGCGCCCTCTCCATTGTTCATCTGCCGCTCAGCGAAAGTAAATTTTGTCGGGCGCAGGGAGGGGGGCCCGCGCGTTCGCGTTTAAAATTCACCTCCCCGCGGGGCCCTCTCGCAAGATGCAAGACGCGCGCCCCAAACTCCTCCGGGTGAAATCCATCTTTGCGGCAGCGCCGCGCCGCCGTGGAGCGCCGTCGGCGGACAGCGGCGCGCCACAGCGCGGGCTGCCGTCTCCGCAGCCACAGTGGCTCAAACGACGCGAAACGCGCATGGAAAGACAACAAGTCGCAAAATCAATCAATTGATGTTGCTAGTGGAGTACGAGATGGGGCGGAATTTCACTGATAAATTGGGAGATAAATTCTTCCTCCTTTTTCCCCTACAGTATTCTAGGGGCATCAAGTGATGTCCCTGCAGTCCCCCTGATCGAGAGGTTCTAGATTCGAGTCGCGACGGTGCCAAGATTTTCGACACTAGTTTGTCAGCTAGGTCGAATGCAGTCACTGTCTGGAGGAGAATTGCAGCGACCAGCTGCTCTGATCGGTAGTTTTCTGTGGTTTCTCCGATCAACGGACACGGACCTAGCGCGATTATTCCTTCCCATTCCTTGTCCTACCATATCCCTTACTTTTACAAGCATTACACTAGCACACATGCCACCGGTCGGTCGGGAGCTTAGAGCTTGTCCCGGCTGGGGCGGCGCCCGTGGGGAGAAACCCCATTAGCCCCATTAGGAAGGTCGGCGCCGGATCTCGCCATTCAGAGGGGAAGATCACCGCCAGCTCCTGAGAACAACATTCTCTACAATGACCTTACTAGTTGACGCGCCCACAATGTCTAACAAACAATCAATTTCTCCACAGCATTCTTCGCCTGTATTTACTTCCCTTACCCGATTCCCGGTCATTTCTATTGGTTCACTTTCCTGCCATCCCCCTTCTCTTCTCTGACATGCCTCTCCACTATGTTCTATGCCAATCTTTTCCACTCTCTCCTGCCATTTCCAGCAACTCACCTGCCCTGTTTCCCTACCCATCTCTCCAATCCCCTCCGTTGCTGATTCGCTGTCACACGTTTCCGCAAAATATATAAATAGTTGCACAGAGCCCACAACTAATCTGACATGTTTCCGTAGTATCGTACCATTTTAACAATCTAGATAATAATAATATATTACAAGAAGAAAATGTAAATTAAAAGAGATATCCATTTTTCAATGGCAGTATTTCCATATCAGTATTTCGAACAATTCAAATGCAAAATGCGGGCGTTACTGAGGCCTTTCGTGATAGAAGGATATAAACACATAAAATTAAAGCTTTTGAGATATTCTTTATTTTGTATTCATTTAAATTAATGGAAATTTAGTTCAAAATAGAGACATTGAAACTAAACACTGTTTAAGACCAATTAATACAACATTTCACGAAGTTTATTTTTGTGTCTTGGCGTCCAACACTTTTTATTGAATACTTGTTTTGAAATTCAAACCATTATGTGACCGCTTTTGGTGTCGTTTCGCCCAACTATGCTCCGCTGCCACCGCCCTCGCGAGGACTCGAAACCGCGAACTACGGCCCACATAATTAACGTGCGGCTGCAGCTCTCTGGCGGAGCGACCGCCAACTACAGCTCGCCGCCCTTCCTCCGTGGTATTAGGTTTGCGTCTGCAGCATTGCTCCTGTTTTATTATTCTCTTTAATTCGAGTTTGCTGCGTGGATGTGCTAAGATAATTTACTTACGCGGAACATGGTTATAAATTTGGGCCGATTTAACCTTTCTGAAATGCAGACCTGTGAAGCCTAAGGAATGTTTGAAAAGACCCGAGTATTCAAAGTCAAGAAAATAATCTCTCAATAATAGTAATTGACCACATAATCCAAAAAACGTAATATCATCACACATGTATTTTACTTCTTTTTACATTTTTGAAACTCATTTCTGAACGTAGGCAATAGATAAACTCTATGCCATTATGCATTTTCTTTCTTATACAGATGTTCACAGTAGTGATTTCCCTTTCGTTTAAATATAGAAAGGAGGGTAGGGAGATAATGGGAAGCAAATTATGAAGATTAATGTTTAGGAATATATTCTATTGAATAAGTTTTGGTATGTGAAGCCAAACTCGCTATAATCGCATAATGAAAACAACCGTGTTTTAACGAAACCAGAACTCGTAGTATTTGGCTCTCCATAATTGTGGGAGCCACCTGGAACACTAATACAAACTTGTTTTACAATGGATTAGGGAAAAATAAACATATTAAATTGTTATCTGTATTGTTTCTGAGTCCTACGTTTTCGTGGAAAATTTGTCAGGAAGTGCGATTTTACAATTAAAAAATTTCATGCACCCCAAATTTGAAAAAATTACTTCATTGATTTATTTTTTTAATATGAATGTTAAATTAATGGTATTCCATTTAATTTTCAAAGTGTAATTTAGCATTAAAATTTACGTTTGTTTTAAACACGAAAATATTTTCACAGAATGAAATGCATTCATCAGAAACTTTTAGTTAGTTTAAAATTTTACATTGCGTCTCATCAGAGAATAGTATTTCAGTGATGGTTCGTTACATATCAAGAGAGATTTTTAATTTTAAAAAGGATCAACAATATTACGTCTTTCAATGCGTCTAGATGGGAGGGAAAATAATCCAGATTAATGAAATATAGATAATCCAAAATTACGGCCACCTAATAAAATATACATTACAAACTAAATTATGTTCACTATTCACTGATAGGAAACCATTCATTTAAAAGATAAAAAAGTTTGAAGTATTATTCTCAATGGAGACGTAATACACGGTTCAAATTTTTATTAAAGTAGTCTGTTAGTTTCCACAGACTCGACTTTTTACCGCGGTTACACGGAGCACATTGTGGAGAAGTCTCTGTTCCATGAGTTGCGTAGCTGTCCTTAACTGGCATACTAAATACGATGTCAGTTTGACCAGTAATGTAGCTACATTAGCACGTGCCTTTATTTTGCACCTAAGACACGTCATTAGAATCACTATAGCAGTGATCATGGTTTGCAGACGGAGCAGCAAAAATTTCGAACGATCATTGTCATGAACTGATGGTGTCATATCAATGTCATTACTTGTTTGCAAATATTCGTATCAAGGGTTATCATAGTAAATTGATTCCATTTTTGTTGGTAAAATCGCTGGTAGCCGACCACAGTGACACCAGCGGTTGAAACCTATAAATAGTCTTTGATGCTGACTGATTTTATCAGTCCAGATTGAGTAGAGATGCAATTTAATGGGATCCAGAGAAACGCAGATCTTCTGTAAATCTGTAGTATAATAATATTGTTTGCGCTAGAAACTTTCGGTTGTATAGAAATTATCATTATTTCATAATGACGTTAAAAAACATACTAATGCAGCAAAATACATCAATTCAAATGTATGTAATAGATCTTGAAATAGTAATCGTAACTTTTTAAAAAAGTAAAAAAACTGTTTATATAGCGAAAGCTAACAAAAATCACATAAAGTAACGGAAGTAATTCAGTAATAGAACTTGCGTTGTAGAGCAAATGATTTGTTCAGTCAAAGAAAACATTGAGGTGCAAAGCAGAGATTTCTAATATTAACTCAAAACAATATGGTACTTTCTTGGTAACCCAACCCGAATCAATTTCTATGTCAACCGGATCCTAGGTCGGCGTTGCAGCGTAACATCAAATACCCGCTCCCCACAGCTTTCAGCATCCACCTCTCTGCTCCCTTCCCGCTTCCCCTCCTTTTCCTCTCCCCCCCCCCGCTACGGAACGACAGCTCTCCCCGCTGCTGCGACGTAACCTAATTTCCTACCTCTCACAATGACATTTTCACGAGAGCCCGCCCTCCCCTTCTTCCCCTTCCCCCAACCCCTTCCTAAAGCAGCCTTCCCGCGGCGGGGGAGCGGGGTCTGAGAACAAGAAAGGCAAGACGAGAAAGAAACTACGTGGGGGAGACCTTATACATAATCGAAGTGTGCGAAATAGTTCATGGAGCTCCGGCTAATTTGCCGTGCAACAAACATGAGCGCGGGGGTGGCAAGACGGCGCAGGCAGCCCGTCGCAGAGCCATCTGAGATGGCTCAGGGCGTCAAGCAACACGTCACGCTAGATGCTTTAAACATACGTGTACTAATCTGACAATCGCGCACTTAATCTGCGAATTCGGCCTTGCTCCACTCCACACAGCCTGGTCGGGAGCGTACGATTGCTCAATTATAAAAGTTCGCGCGATGTAAAGTGTGAGCTTCAATCTTGTGCTACCCTCCCGTGGGCAGGGTAATGTTTTGGACAATCAATAGCTTTTAGATACTGTCATTTTATTATACAAAAAACCCAAGGGTTCGGATGAAGCTCTCTGAGGACCTTCGATTGGCTTTCGTACGTGGCGAGTGATTTGGGGTGAATAACTCGCTCTGGAGCCGGACAAACATTTGCAGATTTCCTTCTTGTTTTTTGGCGTAAGCAACACTGAAGAAAAGTATCGTTTCAAGTTTAAATACGAATTTATTTGCTTACATTCACACTGAATGATTAATTTAATGTGTGATTTATTGCCAAGAAACTATAACAAAGAAAGTACATCAGGAAAAGAGGTTGATATTGAAATAGAAATAATGAATTTATTTTGCGCGATTTATGCAAGGAACTAGCATAAATCAGTTTTAAATATTTTTTCATAAATTAATTCACAATAATGAAATGTAATTATAAAGTACTTTAGCGCGGTTATTTATAGTCATCTATTCGCATCGTTTTTATGGAAACATAATTTCCATTCATTTCATATACACGGTAATGTGTTCCACGATTTCCCCCGTAATTTAGAATTCGATATCATGAGCCATTGGAGAGTTGGTGAAGGTTTTCTTAAAATTACGTCTCTTTTGTGGGCTGTAATACCTGTAACATACAAATTATCCGAAAGCCCATTTTTCTAGATTTATTAACCCAAATTCATTACGCAATATATCAATTATGGCAATGCTTTGTTCAGGGACGCACTCTAGGGTCTCCCGTTTCGATCCACCGGGACGTGACAAAGTAAGGTAATGCGTAAAATTTAATTAATGACGTATTTCAAACCCCCGTTTACATCTGTCAGCGCACGTTATGTAAATTATCCTTCTTTTAGTATTGATGAATTATGAAGGGTTTAATCACGTCGTGGCAATATTAATGTGTAAATAACCTGGAGCAGCCTGCGCTCTAGCGGGAGTTGGCGCAAACCTGAACGCAGGTATGCGCGTGTGCACGACTCTTCAAAACGGCTCGACACAATCAGGCGATATCTCGCAGATATATAGTGCCTTTGAATATTGAATATAGTGCCTATAGTAATATTTCAACATTCTGCATTCTCTAATGCATGCAGAATCTTATTGAAACAAATTCGGGGACTACATCTAGTGTTATGTGCCTCTTGACCTCCTAATATTTTTTCCTTGATGTTGAGAGGAGTACAATAATACGCACTACTTTAAATTACTGTTGGTTTCTGAATGATGAAATATTCTTTACTGAACATTAAAAAGAATATAAAAATTATTAATAAATTAAAACATTAACAAAATTGATTGTGCTGGCAAAAATTGACTACTGAGACACTCATTTTTATCAGTCTATTGTTGAGATTCGTAGGAATAATAATTTGGCATTTGTTACAAACTAGAAGAAAATATATAGATTATATGTTAATATTATATTTATCACTAAAAAGATTTGGTTTTGATATTGTTATAAAGAAATAATTACATTAACCTTGAAGCATGTCAGAGTGCAATAGCCAGTTCGCGCATGCAGTAAAGAGAAGTACAAAGTGAAGTTAATTTATCATAGAGATGAACTGAACCAATCCATCTAAAAGTTTCTGGTAGGAAAATTCTGTTTTAATTTCTACTAAAATAGTGAGGGAAGCTCCAATACACACGTGTAGCTCTTATGTCTCTGAATGTTGTTGGCGGGGGTGAAATTGTTTCGTTATTTAAATTTGCTTAACGATTTTCTCGATAATTTAAATTAAATTGATGTCAATAAAATAAATAAATACTTATATTAGCTACATACAAATATCATAAACATTTTGACATTTACTAAATATGGAATTTGCACTGCAAATTTTGCCTGGCGTGAAGTTACAACTATATTTTAAAAGAGGCAATGAGGTTAACTGAGACAAATCATTTTGAGTTAGGTGATCAGTGGTTCAGGTAACTCTTTAAAAATCTTACTGGTTATAATATCTTAAGGTTTCCCATGTAGAGTTCACCATATCCAGGGGGATGGCAAGAGCATTCAGCTATCAGGATTATCTAGAGGAACACCGGCTAAGGTGTCTCAGTGACAACCGTTGCCGCTGCAGCAGCTCTCGCTGGGAGGCCCCCGAGGTGACGGGGGCTGATTTTCGAAATAAGCTACATACATCGAATTAAGTCTCAGCTTCGATAATTCTAGCGGACGTGGTTTCTACGATCAATATATGGCAAACGCCAGAGCAGTACTATATCAATATTTTCTTCCGCGTCCTTGTGCCCTCGCCTTCAGTTACACACACACACGCTTGCACTACACTACCACTTATTTCGGGAGACCACCAGGGTGTCAAAGCTTGTTCTGCTGGGGTAATAATGCAGACGGATGCCAACGCATAGATGGGCGCCGAATCTGGCGTCTCTCTGGGAAAGGCTCATTGCCACCTCCTGACATGCACTACACTCGGGATTAATGACTACAATTGCTTACACGCCTGTTAACTTTAACTCATGCCTATCCTACTCCCCTTCTGACAAGTGCATGAACTTGTCTCGGTTCCGAGCGAAAGTTATCAAATTTCGACAAAACTACGAGTATTTAATAAAAAAACAAATATATAACCAAAAATGTGTAATAATTAACAAAATTTTGTCTGAAATTGACATTCCTTCAGAGTTTTTGTTTGTACTGTTCTAGATAATTTGTTTTTCAAGGCGTGTTTTTTCTCTTTAACATTTTTTATAGTTGTTTCTGGCTGTAATATTCATGTTTTAAAAATCATTTAAAAAAGTCTTCTCCCCTACTTTCAGATGACTCTTTGCTATCACATCTACTGTCTCGCACTGATATTTTTTACTCCGAAAATTCACTCTCTTATTCGACATTTAATGACTTTGCCTCTTGACTTTCAGATGAAGCACCATCAATCTGGTCTTCCTCGGGGAGGTTTCGAAGTACTCTAATTATTTCTGCTTCATTCCGTTTTTCACTATATCTATAATAATTAACAGAAAGGAAATTCTTCGTCTGGAACAGCGGAAACTCTTCCATGCGTAATTCCTATTGTAAGAAAGAAAAATTTAAAATTACTTGCTAAACTACTTGCTATCTACGGAGCACGCCAAGGTGCACGGAGAATGCAAAAGAATGGCTCACAAGTAACCAGACTCACAAACGGCAACGTATTGGCTCACAGGTGGAAAAGGTAGAACAAGCAATTGGATTTTTATCGACATTTCTGGGTTATCAAAGATAATTTAGGAATTGCAGGTGCAACTACAATTTTTTATTCGTCCAGCGCCCATGCTTAGTAAGATGTTAGATCTACCTAACACTAGCTTCAATCTCTATTGCACTAAATTAATAAGATGTGTGTTGAAAACCAATTCATATTGCGATAAATATCGTCAATACGAATTTGTCTTAAGGTTATGAAAAATATTGATAATTGCCTAGAACGTAACCTCTGTTTCGTGTCAAGATCTAAAAGACAGATAATTATCTGTATAAAAGTTACTCTGCCATGTTTGTTACAAAATGCAAAATCATCCCCTTAATGCTCAACATTTTGTATTATCCTCACCCCTTCCGAACAACTCATCCCCATCCTTATACTAAACACGAAGTGAAACCCCGCGCCAATCGATTACATCACCACTATCTCTGATCCTCTTTGATCACTGCCGCCATCAAGCTTAACATAAGTCACTCATCCCATGATTTCCCAGTCCACACGTTAAGGGATTTCAGAAGTAGCGGACAAAATCTGGAGTTTGACATGAATTTTTATTAAAACATATTTTCAATGCCATTGTAAATTTCTCCCACCGCTAATATCACGACTGCCTTTACCACTTCCACTGCCATTGCCACTGAAACCACCACCACCAATTCTACCATCATTATGGTCTTTATCCTTACCACGGTAACTCTCACTTCGATTGTCTCGCTTGTCACAACCATTACCTCTACCACCTGAAATACAAACTCCCCTATCAAGCGCATAGATAGCAAAAGCAATGGTACAAGGATCCAGACATCACCACCTTCACTAGTGGGGCTTGTTTTGGGTGGTGAGAGAGTCAGAGCTTGCGACCCCACGTAACATCGTTTGCCGTCTACGAAGACTCAGCCGTTGGAACTTTAATGGGCCCGATCGCTACATAGCGCCCGATTTCTCAGCCAGCGAAATGCCCTAACAAACCGGCCAAGGAATGCGCGAAATATTTCCTTTCTTGTTCTTGTCCTCTACCCTCTCCCCGTACACATCCACACATAAACACACATTACATGCAATACATCACCACATGTCCTATACCACACATGGCTTATATCCTATTCTGATTTGATCCGCACTGACTTGACCGCCAGATCTGGCCAACCTATTAGAGAAGAAACGGAATAAAAAATTAACTACATTAAGAGACTAATCTCTATAGCAGTTGATCTGCCCGTAAATATCAATCTATCTAAGCCTCGCTTCTAATTTCTATTTCCTTTGGCTGTTTGTGGACTCTCAACCAGGAAACCTCTACTAATAATTACTTTCTTAACGAGCATATATACTATACTGATGTCACATTTAGAAGGCTTGGTCAGTAGAAGCTAAAAAAAAATTGCAGCAACTGACCGAGCCCCGGAAACCTGATTTTAGAATGTCTTTCATTTGGGTTTGCATTAATCTTCTATTTTCCCTCTTCTTTTGATTCTTATTTTTATTGTATTTCATTTTTACTATTTATCGGCTATCCTTGGTAAACAGGGGAAAATTAAACCGCTTCTAAATTGTAGATTAATATTTTGGTGGTAAAATCCGTTTTTTGAGGCTGAGTCGAAACAAGTGTATTTACCACGATGTCTGTGTGGGGGTTTACCTAATCTACGGTAGCGAGGTAGCGTTATCGGGCCAACTAGCAAGTTTACAATACCGCCTTACTAGTGAACTGTTACATTTCCTCCAAATCGTTACGTTAGGACTTCTCGTGTCGTACATAAATACTGGTGACAAGTTCAAAATGTGACACGATATCTGTAGTATATGTTATTTCAGTAACAGAGTTTGTTAGAGGAGACGTGGTGAAAAACATAGACCTATACAACTTGATAATAACCTATACAACTGGATAATAATGAAAAAAATATTGAGAAAACTCGTGTTGAAGCAGCATGTGGTGAAGTAGGTGAGAGATTGAACAAGGTTTTATTATGATGATTATTATATTCAATTTTGAAAAATTAGAAAAGAATAATTCGGAGGTAGACATCGCCGCAGAATAAATAAAAAAGTTATTAACATGATTTTCTTTGTACAGAAATAGTCATGCGACTTGAGCACACTATTAAATTTCTATATTTTATACACCGTTCATATCCGCTGCCGTGTTCTGTTATTAGTCCAATTAAAACTGAAATAATAAGCAGTGCGGGAATATTGATTACCTCTATCTTTTTAGGGTTCATTTTACATATTATTTTCTTCTACGTCGCCAACCCATTTCACCGTGAAGTATCGTACCGTGTATCGCACTATTCCAAACTTTGCTCGATCTCGTCCGTACGATTTGTGCCTCGCCTGCGCCGTCCCTGGGAATCTCCCACTCCCTCCCCCGCACCGCCCGCGCGACAGGCCCCCCGGGAGGCGGCTGCGCGCCCAGCTGAGCTCGTGAAGGCTCTCAAAGTTTTCGCGCCTTCGCCCGCCATTTCGCGCTCTCCGTTCTCACCTTCGAGCCTTCCGGTTCCCCAGATCAACGTCCCCTCCCCTCCCCTCCCATTCATCCCAACCATTCAACTCCTCACGTTTCTCATTCTTCCCATCCTTCTCAAGTCGTTCACTTGAGGCCCAACACTGCCCACTCTCTCAAACCTCACTTTATCCCGACCATCCCATTCCCAACCCTGCGAACATTTCAAGCAATCGACACTCCTTACCAATCCAACCCTTCAGACCCTCTCCACTCACCCAACACTTTCAAACCTCCGACTCCACCGTTCCCTAGGTCCACTTCCAGCTCTTCCAAACCTCCAAACGCTTCCTAGGTATTACAGCCTCCCGACCCACTCAAACCTTCCGTATCTCCCATCTCTCCCTAATCCCTTCAACCCCCCACCTCTCACTCCGTACCATCT
>BOPP01000071.1:474912-498640 GCA_017312745.1 Gryllus bimaculatus | reverse complement strand
ATATATATATACATATATATATATACATATATATATATATATGTATATATTATAACTATAAATGTATATAATATTATATGTATTACACATATTACATTATTATTTCCAAGTCAAACCTACAAATGTGCTTTGTTTACCGAATGAAACGTTTTCTGCCCACCTTTAAATTTTATCCCCACTGTGATTTTGTTCATTTCTATTAGGGCCTTAGCATGCTATTCAGTATTCTAAAACGGCGAATAAGAGACATAAGATAACACTTTTGCATTTGAACTGCTTTTTTAAAGAATGCCATAAACTAAGTGAAAATGTCTCCAAGATTATCCCCAGTACGAAGTTTGTATGCTTATCCCAGCTCAGTTTTGTATACTCGTATTAGAGAACTCCCAAATACTTGTAGCATTATACCTGACGTTTTACGTCAATTCCTAATTAATAAAATTAAACCGAATAACTGCGAGTCCAACAAATATAATGGCTTGACTCTTAGAGCAATTAACATTTTATTGGAGATTTCTCATTATTCTATTTTGTTTAAATCTGTTCGCAAATGATCCACATTTATGTTTGATGTAATGAAACGATAGATTGTACAGTCATCGGAAGCGCGAAATAATATTCTCCGTTAGTCATTAATGATGACATGAAAGTGTAAGGGTCCCATAATACTCCCCTGTGGGATCCCGGCTGTAACATTTGCATATTCTCATTATTGTTTACCTATTCATACACTTTGTTTCCGATCTTAGAGACACATATTAATCTAAACTACTACCCTCACGTCAATGTCAATTTTCAGAGTTTCTCTGTTACTAAATTGTGCAGAACATCATTGAACTTTTAGTTTTGTCCTTACAATTAATGAGAAAGTAGTTCCTTGTTCATATTAACCCCACCGAATAATGAAAACACTCTTTAGAAGGAGATTATTTCTTGGAGCACTGGTGATTGTCAGTTGGTGTCGGCTGTTGCGGTAAAAACGGCTTAGGCTTCACCCTACGGGGCGCGGGTAATCATGCCAAGTGGACATCTATCACTCCCTCCCAAGAATCTCAACTGCCTCAATATGTAGACGGGCATAGTAGTGTTCCATAAAGGATAAAACATCCCGCGCGTCGACGGTGTAACGGTTAGCGAATCGGACTGTTATAACAAGTTGGCGGATTCAAACCCGATCGAAGCAGTGGATTTTTAAAGGCGAAGAAATCCTTCGTACGCTTTCCTTCGGAGGGGAAGTAAAGCCGGCTGTCCCATTTAGTAGATTTACTTGCATGTAAAAGATCAAGCCTAAATGACGCCTCTGAGCTAAATTCAAATCGCCTGTTTCTCACCCAAGAAATACCGCCTTTCTCTGCTAGTTGGTGAAAGGAGCGTAGCGAAATTTGTGTGGTCAGTCGGAAGAGCGGGCCTGATGGATCGAGTCTCGCTACGTAAATTAAGGCACTACTTCAATTCAATAATTCAAAACATCAATATCTTCAAATGTAATATCGTTCTTACGATCGGAAAAAGCTCCCTTGGTTGAAGCCTAAACCGTTCCTACGTCAAGAGTCCTCACCAGCGCTCCATACGACAATCACCAGTGCCCCAGAGACGTAAACGAAGAAGAAATGTTTACCACTCGCCAGTTAGCTATCTGAAAGGACACTGCGTGACACTGTGTGTTTCAGTAGCCACTGAAGATTGTTGCCAGAGGCGCAGATAAAATGTTTGGGCTCAAAATCTCTAATAAACCACGACTATCCAGCGCGGAAGGTAATATTAATAATTCTTTACTTACATTAAAAAATTGATGTAAAAAATCTAATGTATCACTATTCAACTCCTTACCTAATGTTAATTTATAATATTCTTGAAAGTTAAGAGTTGCATCATTACCATCATCTTTTTCAGAATTACATCCATAATTTGCTAATTTTTGTATCGCTGATTCACTAGTAGCGACTACCATATGAAGAATACATTATGCGAATGATAATAGGTTAAACCACATTTATAATATAATAATTACTGGCTCAGATTTTAGTTCAATAATTTTGTGTTTCTTATATCAGAAGAACGTTATTCACGATCCTTCAGTAATTCAGCTATTTTTTATGAATTTTAACATGATATGTAGATTGTTTCAGTTTCGACAGAACGCCCATTTGTAATGGGATAAGTAGTATCCTTCTAAATGAACGTTGTAACACAACTGAATCAAGCTACTTATCACGTTAAAATTCATTAAAAAAATTAATGAAGAACTGTGAATAACCTATTGCTCATATAAGATACGTAATTACAAAATATGAAAATACTACAGTGGCTTTGGATCTAAAAACTGATACACAAGGTCAACTGTTTAGTTTTATTTTACCTAATCGATATGCTAATTGTTTAAACGAAAAATATATAAAATATCTTTTAATGACTAAGAATTTGAGTTTGGTATATCAAGGATTTATGAAAGAGAATATTATTAAATTAAGTTTTTTACATTCTTCTTGAATCTTGATTGAAATCTTCTTGACTTCTTGAAATGGGCTAAGAATTCTTGAACTAAAATCTGAGTTAGACATTTCAAAGCTTCAAAACATATTAAAAAATTGAGTATTTTAATACACGAGGAAGGAGGTCTGGGGCGGCGGAAACGGTGGCTGTGAAGACGGGGAGGGGCCGAGCCTGTGACTGAGAGGCAAGGTATGGCGCGAAGGCGCCCGAGCGAGGGAGTGGAGAGTCGTGGAAAGGAGCGGCGACGTGTGGTGGAAGTGTGGCGGGAGTGTGGCGAGTTGGGGGAGGAGGAATGAGGCGGAGAAACGGTGATTGTGAGGACGGGGAGGCTGGTGGGAGGGGGCGGACGGTGTGAGAAAGGAACTGCACCCAAGGGGATCGTCGAGGGCTTTCGCCATGACGGCGACGAAGGGCCGCCCTCGAGCCCTTTCACTGGCAGAACGAAACCCTTCGCTTTACGTTGCGTCTGAAGCGTGAAAGGGGATCGTTACAATATTTTTCAACGTTTTGTACAGCGAACGAGCAGAGACGTAAGAAAGGCGGTTCGGAGTAAAAGGCGGCGTGCGATCAATTTACTGCTCTTCTCACGCTACTCAATGTGATTTTACGACGTACTGTATATGTTGAATTTCCAAAAGAAGATTTTTATTTATGGTAAATAAACCGAAATAATACAATTTTCGTCAAGTTAACATTTGTAATGCAGCAAGTATAATATTAATACTTGAGTAAGAATGATGAAACTAGTAAAATAAATCGGTGAAGAAGATATTGATAATTTGGAACGTTAAATTTCATCCTGCCTTCCGACGATTAAAATAATGTTTTGGACGAACAAAAAATGCTCTCAATCTATTTTTTTTCATGAAAAATGTTCTTACTATTTAGATTGATGTCATATTTTGAAACTGTTTCAAATATAAATTAATATAAGAATGGTTTTCATGATGTATATTAGTAATTTCTAATGATATATATTCAAAGAAAATCCTGTAACCCCATCATGTTAGATTCTGATTGAGAAAATCCCTAAACCTTGCAACAGCTTCGGTTTTCACTGAAAAATGCATATATTTTATAATATTATTCCACGTGTTCTCGTATTATGCATACTAACACAACTGCAAATCTCAAAGGAAAAGATCGGCCTCATTCAATATTTGTTTCGTTATAGAAAAAACCCATTTTTAGTATTTTTGATTTATGAAGATCTGTTGAATTGTTTATACACGTTATGTTGAATTACGTTACTGAAGTATTCGTAAATACTGTTTTTGTTAAAACATTTAATTTATTCCACTTTTATTCGAGATTATTTATTTGTTTCTTTTTTCAGCTATGCCACTTTTTGGAAAACAGTTGATGTTATGTCCTGCACCTTTCTTTGAGTTGCAGGACACTAGTTCTTGTATTTGAACTTGTTTCTGTTTCGTTTATTTAGAATCGTTATTAGGATGTTTAGATAATCTGCAAACGTAATGCCCTGGAAATATTTACATCCTCAATGAAAGTTGCCGGAAATTAAATATTTGCAGCAAAAAGTTTACAGGCTGTTCGCTATTGTTTCAATGGCTTCGTGTTTGAACCCGTACATCCCCCAGGTGCCGCCGCCGCCGCCGGTCTTGCTAGCGAGTGCACCTCCGGCAGCGGTGCCGCAGGGAGCGCGCGCGAGTTGTCTCTGCTGCAATTTGCCTTTGGTTCGTCGGTGCAGTGCTGCCGCCCCGCCGCCGCCGCCGCATTTGTCGTTCATTTGCACGGTCCACCGGCGGATACATTCCTCTGTGCATTGGCATTTGATGCGGCAGCGCTGTCGCGTGTCGCACAAAGAGCAGGAGGGCCAACGCCCTCGGCCCACCACTTGGCAACATAGCGCTTCCCCGCTTCGCGATTGTTACACTGAGCCAAGTCTGTCATGGCTCTCAATGGCACTTTCAGTTCAGGGAGAGTGCAAATGAACATGTTTGACTAAATGTGTCGTTAGTGGTGTGTGTGTATTGTGACTGTGTTATTTCATTAGCTAAAATTGTATACACTTACATATCAAATAACGAACAATTTAAAAGTCGACTATGCATACTACATTACCAGTATTTTATTTACGAAATTGAGATCACACTAAGTGTGTGTGTAAGCATATGTACTCTGTTATAAAAGGTATTAAAATGCGCAAGTATCACTTGAAGTGTTCCATTTCAATAAAAAAACAAATTTACTTATTTATTAACACTTATTTGTATTTGTTTTCACATTAGTAGAATTTCTATATTAAATGTTTTTGCTCTTTTTCTTTCCTTGCCACGTCAATTTAACGACAATTATCGGTTGTGTCACTAGGCTCAGGCAATGACAGCGGGATTAATCCTCAAATGCTGACATTGTGAGCCCCCGAGTTAGAAATGTAATATGTGATGAACAGCGATAACCCCTTTAAACACCATAAAACATTTCACAATACATTAAGTACATTATATTAAATGACAAAAAGTGTATTGTTGTGAAATGTAACATGAATTACTGGTTTTTACAATTAAAGTATAGGAATATTTTGAAAAGAAAACATTGAAGTAAAAAACGTGCGAAGAAATGGGAGATTGTTTTGTACTTTCTGTAATTTTATAAAATTCAATCTAAATTTTATTCACATCTACCGAAATATATGTTGCCAAGTGATGAACTTATAAAAAAGTCATATTGACCAGTGTCGTTTTTATAGCCGTGTGTAATGATGCTACTTCTGGGGATGGTAAGAGAAAAATGGCCTTATTTGACTGAGTAGATTTAGTTGTAACTAAATTTATTTTTTATCAAATTGAATTCAATTATTCATTTGTCCAAGTATTTGCCAATTGTCAACTATTGATTAGCTGTGTGATGTAGAGCTAACTGTTGTGGTTTAGAGAACTATTCTCGTGACAAATAATTCATATTGAATTCTTCCCAACCAAAATACTAACAAAAAATGTAAATAACACTGTTTATTCCAAAATCAATAAAATAATTAACATATGATTTCGCTTAGAACAATAAATTCAAATACCACTAGAGTAAATTAAAATTATGAGTACGAGAACTTTCAAGAATTAGCTAACGTTAATGTTATAGTAAGTCACAAATTAAAGTTGAGTTTGAAATATATTTCTCTAATTTTCCTCCATTAAAAGATTTCAGTCAATTTCAAACGTATGCATGAAACTTGCTCTGATTCTTTGAATGTCAAGATAATTACTATTCAACCAATTTTGAACTTTTTAATTTAACAAAAATAGCCGCTTTTGGATGTTTGAGTTCGAGAAATATTCTGACAAATCTCTTTGGAGCAGTTTTCTGAGTAATCACACTTTTCCAATCTAAATATGATGGTATGGGGAGACAGTTGCAAGAGTCAAAGTTACCCAGTCCTGGTCACCCAGCATAAATCTGATAACATTGAAACGGACCGCTTTCCTGTATAATGCTGTTCTATCGTAAAGAAGTCCTGGTTGAGTCACTCACTTTGTTCATCAGTAACAGCTACACGATTCACTGGGAAGGGATATTGATGGGAATTGAGTATTTGCGTATTTCGGCGTTCCAAAACCTTCCAAAGGTGTTCGATAGGATTCAAGTCAGAACTCTGGGCAGGCCAGTCCGTTACAAGGATGTTATTGTCATGTAACCGCTCCGCCAAAGCCTTGCAGTATGAACAGGTGTTCGATCGCGTTGAAAGATGCAATCGCCATCCCCGAATTGCTCTTTAACAGTAGGAAGGAAGAAGGTATTTAAAAACATCAACATAGGCCTGCGCCGTGATAGTGACACACAAAACAACAAGGGGTGCAAGCCCCCTCCGTGAAAAACACGACTACACCATAACACCATTTTGTATGTGTCCAGATACTTTTGATCACATAGTGTATTATGTTAGTCAGTTATTTATAATTTCAGATTTTAGAATCTTGGAATTTTTGGTGTAATTTTTGTGATCAGAGACAAGATATGTACTATACCCGCAAGTTTTCTTGATACTCCACAGCGGAGGGTGCGGGGAGAGGAGGGATCTGGCTACGACACGGCGGAAAAGGGCGTACCAACTGTGGGCATGAACTTTACTCACCAAAGCGTGACACGAGAAATGCTACGATAGTTTTGAAAGTACGAGGTGGTTGTTACCAGTATTGTAAATTGGTACGTGCCGTTCCGAGTCGAACCTATTACCTCAACGTGCCGCGCTATTTAGCGCTGGATGAGGACTAGGGAGCTCATGTATCAAGAAAACTTGCGCGAATAACATATGAGGTGGCTACTTTGGTTTGTGTCAATGTTTCACCGCTGAAGAATATTGTCTCCCTCTAGTGTCAATTACATATTCTGGCCTGATGCCATCTATCGCCGCCCAAAGTACATTTTTTTGACATTTTCTTAATTTTTCTGTTTCCTAATTGTTGAGCGGAAATATTATTTTAAGTCTATTAAAAAACAGTAAAATCTCGTCTTAAATGGCAATTGTCTTTGAAAAAGGTGGAGCCGTTTTTGAAAAACTTGCTTTTAAGCGCTACTGCAAATTCGAACTTTAGAAGCTCGTTTTCATAGAAAATTTTTGAGTGATCAAAAAACTTAATTTGAAGTCATTTTAAGTACATAAACTCACAAATACAATAGTGTTTGCAAATTGTTTGGAAATGTGCAAGTCAATAGTGTGAGAGATCTTTCAAAACATTTGTGTAATTTTTAAAAAAAACAATACACCGAAATTAACTTTACTCATTTAATATGAAGTGCAATTACTCCTATCCCGTCGAAATATTTGAAGATAAAATTTGTATCCGTTTTGGAGAAAGCGGCGTTTGAGTGTTTCTGAAAATGAGCTAGAGGAGAGTAACAGGAGAAGAGCGCAACTAAGTGGTAAGGTGGTCTGTAAAACTCACCTGCTCCCTCATAAAATTTCTGGTTGCTCAGAAAAATTAAATAATTAACAACGGAGGACCACTGAAGGTGACTGTCAGAACACTAAAATAAATTCGGCTTGGATGAGTGAATCAGGTGAAATAATAAGTGTGATATAAATTAATTTAATAATTCTTAAGAAATGTTAGGAATCACAGTACATAAATACTGAATTATTGTACGTATTAAGACGGCAATTTACAACATTGCACATTAAATTGAAGATTACATATGAAGTAAGTTCAATTGAGGGTTAACAATACCTGGAACTGAAATGCACAAAGAAAATACACTGGTTGATACTGTAGCGTCGTGTCGCGCTACAAAACGGAGACAACCACGTGGCACTCGGCGGGCATCGCCGGATGTTGAACAAAGGGCGGAGTTATGACGCACTGGGACTTTCTATGGACGTAGCGGGACCAGGGCGGCGGTGGGGAGGAGGCAATGGGGGCGGCGGGTAGCGTCAAAGGGCCTATATAAGGCCAGTAGAACAATGCCCCAGTCTTCTTGTTCTAGCGACGTCGGCGACAGATGATACGCGTGTCTATGCGAGTAGGTGCACTAGGGCGAAGGGGCCGCCAATTCATCGTCGTGACTTGCGAGACGCTCAAGGTAGATGGTCTCAAGGTAGAGCTATGCTGCACGCAGGGAACATCGGTAGTATTTTGCGAAGTGGTAGCCGTTCGTAAATTATCTCTCCTTGTAGTGGGTCTATTTATTTATTTTATTGTAAGCAGGGTAGTAGTTTAATTGAGACTACGGTCTAGATTGTGAATAAATCTACTGTTTTACAAGCCACTTTCGTCTGTGTTCCGATTACACCCGTATGACACCACAATACCAATTCGTGCAGAAAGTACTGGATGAGCTCCTTGTAGACTCCCGGCATTGGAGGTTGACGATAACGCGGAACAGAAGAGTTGTTACACCACCGAACCAATTGCTGGAAATTATGTTAGACACAGAGCACACGACTGTCATCGAATCAGATTTTGTCGGAGGACATGAAAGTCTGTAGCGAAGCAACACAAATTTTAGCGTGGACTGGTTATTGTTGGCCACACCACACTTTTCACTGACGTGAGCTGGTAACCAAACACTGTCAAGAAGTATATTCTGTTTAAAACATAACATAATTTATCGTTCAATATTACGTATATGTTCACACGTATATGTATGGAAGATCAGCTGATAAGAAAGGCTCAACTTACATTTTCATGTTTTCTGTTTCAAAATTTCACATGTTAAAATTCAAATTCATTCACTTTCTTGTAATAATAAATGAATTAACACACCGTTGCTTTCAGTACTTAAAATGTTAAATATATTTTCTAAAATTTTAAGTTATTAGTAAGCTCTTTATTCTAATGTTGTTGTTTTTGATCCACGTTTTAATGTTTTTTTTCTTGTACTAGAAAGCTGATTATCATGACTAAGCCATCGAAAGCTGCTATTGTAATGAAACAAAATTATTGGCAATGACGGCTCATGTAATTATTTCATACACAAATAAACCCATGTCCGAAGCATGTCCCGAACCCGCGATCTTCTAGTTCGAGACCGTTACGGAACTGCTGCTGTAACGATCTCGGCCATCTGACCGGCTAAATTACTATTGAACGGAAACGAAAAAATATTGAACGTAACGTGCATAAAGGGGTTAATTGCACTCGTGGTATATAAGAAAATTCGCTCCTATCGTCATTCATTTTCTTGAACATACGGTGATATAATGGATACAACAAACACAGACACGAGCTTTCATATTAACAAATATTTATTTACAAGAAAAACACAACAAATATTTACAATGGATTTACACTTTACACCGTAGCTCTGATATACCTGCTTTCCCCGGATCGCGGAAGCAATTTCAATTGTGGCACCTGCCACTCCTACGTCTGAAGCCCGCACAAAGCCAAGCTTCCGTGACCGGATGTCACAATAATACAAAGTCCGTACCGACGTACCAACTGATGGTTTGCCTTGTTCGCAGATTGAGAATGGGTGCGAGTCGTGGCTCTCAGCCACTGTTCACCTTGGACACGCACACAGCATCGCTCTCACGTGACCGCAGTCACCTAAGAACACAAAGTCCTCACAGGCGCGTCAACACGTGATTGCCTCGCGAGCCTTGCTCGCCGCTGTACCGCCGTGGCGCGATGTTTGTGCATGTGCACGAATTTCTCCCACTGGCTCCAGAACTCACTCATTGGCTCTTTGCACTCCCTTATATACTCGCGGCTCACGTGACACACTACGTCACGCCGCCTCCGCAGCGCTCTTCTGCTTGCCCTGAGGTTTGGGTCTCCGTTCCCTAAGACCGGAGGATCCCAAACCGTCGTGTCTTTCTTCGCCACGTGCTTGCTTTTAGGCCCCTCCTGTGCTGGGGCGGTTTCCCTTACTGCCCGTCCCCAAATAGCTGCCACGAGGTTCTCTCGCTTGTACGTTTTAATAACATCCAAGCAATTACACCCCTCATTATACACTGGTTTTGTTAATTACTATTAAAAAGTCTAATTACACAAAAGTATTAAAACATATTTGAGACGGAATATTTCACAACAGTCGTTTTCTTGATCATTTATTGTTCTCAAAGTTCAAAAACTTTGTGTTCAAACACTCAAAGTTCTTCATAACTTCCAATGCTCACTACATTCGGGTTCAATAGTTAACGACTACGTATATTCAGAAGACTGGATTGGCTACTCTCTCCAAGGAGGATGCAGAGATGCAGATAGGTGTTTCTCCTGTTCTGTAATTCTGAAAGTGAAAGAACGCAACACCCAGGAGTTCTGCCCCACGCAATTCTTGATCAACTCGTTAATTGCAGCTCAATTTCTGACAGCCTTAGCCGAATATCGCAATTTCCCCCGAGAACTCAGAAAGCCTGAGATGGCTCTGATCAACAACCGTTGGCACTGAAGCGTCTTTACCCGGATGGTTGTAGGATTCGAGTACCCACATTAGCTACTTAGCTAGATCGGATTCAGCCGCTATCTGGAGGAGAATTCTAGCGGTGGCAGCTCCAAATGATAGTTTTCCGTAGTTTCGCCGATGAATACCAGGTGAATGCCGGAGTAGTAGCAAAACGAGGCCACGGATCGCGCAATACCTGTCCTTCCATATCCTTGTCTCCTCGCCATTCACACGTATATGTACTTACACGCTTTATACATGTCGGTAGATCCGGTGGAAGCTTATAGCTTGTTTCAAGATCCCAATGCGAGAGATACTCGTAAAGGGATAAGCCACGACCAGATTTCACTTTCATCGGAGAAGGAACACAGCCTTGAGGGATATAACATGCACTACACTTACTTCAGTGATAACCAAAACGGTTGAACGGAAACACTAAATACTCTCGCGAGCAGCAGCGGCAGCGGTGCGGCGCCCGCCGAAAGGCGCTTCGTCTTTAAGAGCGCTGGCGCCGCCGGCGAAACAAAGCCCGGTGGCGCTGTACCTGCGTCGCCTCGTCCGCAGAGGAGGAACTCCCAAGGCGGTGGCCGACAAGGCTGCACTCTGCGAATGGAGTCGGCGAACCTCAGGCTGGTTTACACAATAATTAAGCGCAGATTGATTAATTAAATAAAGGTTTCGTCTCCAGTCTCGAAACTGGCTAACTCAACTATTTGCAAGAAAAGCACGAACATTTTTCGTTCTTTAATACAAAGGAAACTACCATCTTAAAGCGTAATGAAGTGCCGGACTATAAAACTCTAGACCAAGCGTTTTTAAGAGACAATGCCCCTCTCCTAAGCCTTTGTAATAGAATGCTCCTATTATTCTCTAAAATTTTAATAAGACTTTTTTTCAATCCATACGTTTCTTCCAGGTCCCCAATTGTATGTACTGTCGTCGTCGTACTCGTGTTTGGCCTATTTGTTGTATGTCTTCGATCATATTTGTAACATTTGATGCTAGTAAACCTAGTGTTTATGAGAATTGTATTTGATTGAATCAAATTTCTCTTTATTGTCATTTTCTAAAATTGGTTTGTTCTTAGCCGCTTCTGACACCGAGGATTTGCTTTCAACGACTTGGTTTGGAAACTAAAGATCTTACTCATTAATGATCCTGAAGAGGTGGAGTTGACATTTGGAAATAAAAGTATTGGATATCTTTTTTTAAAGTGTAGTTCTTCTTAAACATGGTAGAACTCATTTAACAAATACAGGTCTTTATTTCGCGAATTTGAAAACAAAGAGCTTGACTAAGACCGTTGTTAAACATCATCTTCCAATTTCGTGATTTAGAATGTATAAATAAAACAAGTTTCGAATATATTTCGTTGTCATATTGTTCTAGTGTTATACACTTCACACGCTACTGGCCACTATTGCATTCGCTGCAACACTGTTGTGAAAAATTTGAGTTACTTATTCGAGATAATTTCAATTAATAATTACGGCCAATATTTTACAATCTATCTTACAATCTCATATGCAATGAACAAGTGCTTTATACATGAGAATGCAACGAGTTGCGTAGAGCTCCTGTGAGTCAGCATAAATACATCAAACCATCAACAAATCGCGTCTATTTGCGACAGACATACGCACATTTCCAATGAACTATGCCTATATTATTCCAGCATATTTAACCAATAAGTTGACTAAGTTTTATTGCACGGTACAGCTCCGCATAATATAGAAACAAACAAACAAACATTGATTTTTATATATTAGATTATAACAACTTTTAATACTGAGACTTTAACAGTGTATTAGTTAATATAGTGTTATTGTTATTAATGGCTATTGTAATGAGAAACTGGGCATACAGGTCCTAGAACGTACCTTTAAAATATTTGTATTGTAAAAAGAAGTACATAATAATAAAACACATTCTTGATGGTTAATTATCTGGTGGTTTGTGACTGCTTTGTAAGACATGATAGCTGATTATATATAAGCAAGTAAAAAACATTATTTAAAAAATTACATTTTGTTTGAAGGGTTAGGAATGGTGTTGGGGTAATTTTTTACGTCTCATGTAGACAGTAACTTTTCAATTATTTTTGTATCACGTGAACATTATTTCATTGAAGTCGCAGTACCTATGAAAATTTTTAAATGCAAATGAACATTCGTCAAATACAAAATAATAATCTGAAACAGTTGACTTAGTTGCGCCCGACAGAATACTCCACTTTTCTGCGCAATTCAAACAAAATTGGAGATTCCCGAGAATAGCCCAGACAGACAAACCAGTACAAACAATGATTTTTTGTACTTTTTGAATTTGAATGGTTTTTATGTGATTTAAATCACCATGCGAGATTATAGGTCAGTGTGTTGAAAATGAAAGACCCAATTCGCTTTTACGTATGCAGTTGTTTTTCAGGCTCGATAAAACCTCAATTTTACGTTTAAAGACAGTTTATACGGATGCTCGTTACGGATTATCTGTTGAGATTTAGTTCCCACCCATAATTTGGCAACGCGTTTGGCCTTCAGAGCTGCGTGCGTGGACACTGCGCGTTGCGGCAGGCGTAAGAAGAGAATGAGGGCGCAGGAACGGAATCGTGGGCCGCACCACACCGCAGCGCAACCAGAGCGGAGGAGACTGGCGGTTTTAGTTCGTGATATACAAGGTGATATGAATAAACCTGCGACTTTGGAATTTTGTGGGTAGTAAAAAGATAAAGGTAGCTTTGGATATCAAACATTTTTTAGAGATGCTCATGGAGCAAGACGATGAAAAGTTCACTCTGAGAAGTACCTACATGTTTATGGTGTCGCCACTTGCGTATGATAATCTCTATTTTGAGGTACTCTACATAGGGACCTAAGCTGAATCATAATGGCAGATGGTGTCCTGACAATCAAAAGAATGGAGCACTTACGGATTTCACATATCTGTACTTGGCCCAGGCCAGTCCACGTCAGTGTGAATCTGGAATTATTGGTTTTTGTCTTCGTCTTTGTAAAGTATTGTAACGTTTCTCCGTGGTGAATTAAAACACACACACGATATACTTTAACAATGATACACTAGAATACATGATTTATTTGCAGATATATTTCACAGTCCTTGTGTTCTTCTTGATTATTTTCCTTACACACGACTCTGTTCTCTTGATTATTTATTTACACTGTTCCCCTTCTTTTACACTATCGCACAGTCAGGTGCACTGTTCACGGGCCACTGCGCTGACAATTCCCTGCGCAGACCACAATTCATTGCACAGGCCACAATTCCCTGCGCATACCAGGGTCCACTGCACTGCTGTTTACTGCGATGCACACTTCACAGCTCAGCTTCCACTACAGACGTCTGACTGCTGTTTACCCACTGCACCACTGTTCACCGCAATGCGCACTGCACAGCTCAGCTTCCACTGCGGACAGACTACTGCACACTCACACTGAAGGACTGACTGCGTACTACTTCTTACTGACTGACACGCGGCTGCTTACTGCCTGACTGACTACTGCTTGCGGCCGCCGGCAACGGCGCATTTATACCTGGCCGGCGCCCGCCTCGAGCCATGGGGAACGTGCGCAACATTTCTACGCGACTCGCGATTAACACGGAACCATACAGTTCGGCGGGGAGGGTGGACGCAGGAGATGACGCAATCCGCGCAGAGAATACTGGCAGGTGATGCAATATTCGTTACAGTATTACAACTAACTTTTAACAAACACAATTGTGGGATTCAAGTCAAGGGAGCTACTGCAATCACGGCTCTCCAGGCCGGCAGCAACGTCTTATTTTGATAAACGGAATGGCAAAGAGCCATGAGATCTGTTCCGTTCGTCTCGCCCTCGTCGCACACCTCCCATGACCGATTTTTAAAAATGTGTCTCGATTGTGCTTCTTCACTTGCTCTAACCGTTTCCAAAGGGCGACCTGCTGGAGAGAGCTGGAGCTCACCCAAGCGCACGGGGGCCTCCAAAGCCCTGAGCCCTTTTGGAGATGTCGGCACAGCATTTCTGGGAGAGCAACGCCCCACTCCCTTTATGTTTCACTTCCACGCAAGAATTCGATCTCGCTGCCTCTCCAGCGAGCAAAGGCACTGTGCTCTAGAAATGGTCCAAACGCGCGCACTGAACGCGCTCCTCACGTCTTTTTGCTTTACTTCCAAATACGGACTTACATAGTAAAGAGAAAGTAATGCAATGCTCTAGCGAAAAGTGGGGAATTTTTATCCAGAAAACTCGTATTATGGGTTCCTGATATGTAAATGTTCTCTCTCTAATCTCTCACTTCTCTCTTTCTATTTCTCTCTCCCTCTCTTCTGTCGTACTCTCTCATTCTCTCCTCTCTCTTTCTCTATCTTTCTCTCGCTCTATTTCTCTATCTTTCAAGTTAACTCAAAGAGGCATGGCGCGTGATAAAGACAGGGGTAAATGTAATATATTGAACGAGTAAGTGATTATATTTATACAATTGTGTAATGATGCAATGCATAAAAAGGGAGCTCCCATAAATTACTTTAGTCATGGTTCAAAGACTGAAAGAAAAAAAACATGATTTCTTGTTAACAATGCTTGCTAATCTAATGATGAATGAAGGTAGGATTAGGATATAGTTTAATTCGTAAACGTAAATTCCAACTACTTTGTAAAGGACAACCATTTAAATATAAGAGAAATCATAATATTTCAGCCAGAATTATAAGTAACTTATTAAGATTCAACTGTCATTATTAAAGCATAACCAACAATTCCAAAAACATTTAATGATATTAAGTCAATGTAAGCCAAATCTTTCTTTGTAATAAAATACTGAATGGTTTATGTGTTTCATGTCTAACTATCAATGCTTCTTCTTTCAACCATAAGATCATTTACGATCATGAGCAGCTGCCCATAGATCCTCGTATCACTTATTATAAATAAATTTGCTTTGCAAACAGACTTTCGTTCAGTACCACTATAGCACTAGTCACACTCATCAGTTCAGGCAGCATACGAGTTTCCCATCACGAAATGTTAGTGAGTATTTGAGTTTTTAGCACACCCTTAGCCTTCACCAGGTACACAAATCATTATTTTCCATGAGTCTCAAATGAGTTGGTGATTCAAAGTGTGAGGTGATTATTTTCCGGACGTCTTTTACGTGTTAACTGGATAAAAGATACTAATTTTAATTTTAATTTCATAGCAATCCATTTTATAGCAACATTGGAGGGGTTTTGTGCAAATAAAATATTTTGATAATATAAGTATTATTGTTGTTATTAAATAAATGTATTTTTCATTGTATTGAGTTATCTCTTCCAAAATAAATGATTATGTACTGAATCTTCCAAAGAAGCAGCACTAATGCACTAACGTCATTAAAGCACTATCTCAATAATACTCTTTAGAAGTGCGTACTGGAAGATGTCTGTAATGACACTGAAGTCAATAAAATATTCCATTTGTTTTATTATTAATACTGTTATTATTTCATATTTTACTGTAAATAATCTAATCATGCTTTTAATTAAATATGTTTTTAATTAAAATTTAATTGTTTCATACAAGTCTGTCTTTGAAACATGTATACTTTCGTTTCTTGTTAAATACATGTTTTATTCATAATGAAGTTGAATACGTTATCACACGAAGTTATTACATATTTTATTCGTTATCGCATTTATAATCGACTATTCTCTTTCCGTCCTGAAACGCAAGTAATTTATTTTCAATCCCTCGCCCCAATATATGACATGATGCCGTGATCTAAGACGCTAACCACTCTAAATCCTAATTTTTGAAGAGAAGATGCATTCCTCTTTAAAATAAAGAATTGTGACCCGGTACTGTGGGGAGAAATGATATGTGAGCACATTTAAATATTTCTTAATTAATTATCAATTCCCACATAGATTTCTGCATTCCCTCGATTCACAAAAGACATTTGAAATAAATTAAAAATAAATATCCCAAAAATTTTAAAAGATGGCTTCAAATTAAATTGTGTATTACTTATGATATTAAAAGGTGTGTTTTAATGCAATAAAGTGTTTCAATGCAAAGACACCTTTTTCCAATATAAAGATTTTTCAACCTATACATTTCTAATGATTACTGTGTACAACCGTTAGACGTTGTCGCCCACATGTTGCGATCATTAATATTTACGCCCTTGTCCGCACAAATTACCACTGCGGAAATCCATACAGCAACACGCAGTTTCATCCGTCTTCCCTCTCTCCGTATTTCACCTTGCGGTGAGGAATGGGACTCTGCGGTGGGCCGTGTAATCGGCTTGCTGCCCGTGATTTGTGGCCGTGGCCGGTGTTGGTTGCTGCGTTGCCCTCGCACCTGCCAGCCCTTGGATCGGAGGAGCCGATCGCCTCTTCATTTCTTGGCTTGGGCCACTCGTGCCGTGAAGGCTAGCTGCTCTAATTTTGCACCTTCGGGTACCGGCGTTCAAATCCCGGTTCATAGGCTTATGGCATCAACTTTTGTCACTCCCGTGCCTACCGGGTCTGTAGGGTTGGAATCCAGACGATGACTGGATTTTCGACCCCAGCAAGGTAGCTAGGTTGAATTCAGCCGCCATGTGGTGGAGAATTCTGGCCAGCTGTTTCCATAGTTTCTCCGATTAACACCAGGCGAATACTAGAGCAGTACTCTAACAAACAAGCCACGGATTCCACGCGTTCTTTCCTTCCTCTTCCTTGTCCTATCCTACTCCTTTCTTACACACTTATATTAACATGCACTACACTACTACTTATATCGGAAGTTTAGAGCTTCTCCCGGCTGTGGCATTGGCTCGCTTGTGAAATATACCTGATTGGAGAAATCCCGCCTGCTGTTGTGCAGATCAGCGGCGGATCTCACTGTTCATTGGGGAAGAACACCCCCACCCTCCGTGAAAATACTTTACTTAGGGAATAATCAGCACTGCATAATAATAATAATAATAATAATAATAATAATAATAATAATAATAATAATAATAATAATAAATAATAATAATAATAATCAGAAATTCAGGTGAAATAGGGAGAGAGTAAAGAAAAAAATTGAAGTCGGTAATCCTCGAAATGAAGGACCAGCACACCACGCACTTTAAGGTTTTCGATATGCGTACATACAGGACTGAAAAGAATCCAGAGATACCTCAACAGACGTTTTAGCAGACTTTAGAAGATAGGGCTAGTAACACAGCTGTAACACTCAGCTGCCAGTCATTCTGAGGTCCACGCGGTTTTGGAGACGTAGGCGGGCGTCATCCTCGCCGCCATTCAGTCGCTGCTCACCGCCGCTTCCCTGGTGCTTTCGCTAGCTGCGTCGCTGGGAAGCAAACTCTACGCCAGGAATTGGCCGACAAACTCTTTATTAGTCAAACAGCGAATACTTTTTTCTTTCAATTGTTTTTATTGGAGTAACATCTGTTATTAAATTCACTAATAATTTTAGTATGAATATCTATCACTTGAGCGATATTTTCAATGAACCCTGTGTACTTCTTTTGAGAATCATGCAACCCAACCTTTTTCATTCTCATTACTGTAGCATCTCCCTGCGACGATGAGTTAACCCTGCTCGGATGTGAGCATAATTCGTAAATCTCAGCAATATTTTATTTAAATCACCACACGGAGAGTCGTCGACATCGCACAGTAGCCATCGCGGGGACTGTCTGAAAACTGAGATATCCCCAGCACACAACAGTCTGGTGGTCAGACTACGTATCATCAAAACCAGACGTGTGAAAATTCCCTCCTCTCCTGGAAACCCGGCGCTCCTGCAAGCGTCAGCAAATTCCCTTCAATCCACTTCCTCTTACCCTCCAAATCAAGAGAGGGGTGCACACACGCAAGCTTTATCATAAAAAATAAACACAAATTTCGTTTTGGGTTGATTTAATAAAATGATCGTGCAGTTTACTGAAGGTAGCTACATTAGGAAATTATTTATATGAATATGCCCTAATAGGTCTCTTATAATAAAACCTCTTAGATTTTATTGCATCATTCTTACATGTGGACATATTTTTTAAGAATTTTTGTTCTTAACCTGGGCGTTGAAAGTTAATGGCCAAGTTCAAACCTTGGCCAAAATATTGAATTATTTTTTGAATAAGAATGACTATTTGATTATAAATGATCTTTCTTTTCTTTGGTAGAGGAAATGGGAACGGATGTCACTAAATTTGATGCAATAACTTTCACGTGACTTCTTAAAAAGACAGTAATGAGACATGTACCCAATGACGTACCGCCACACCAGAGAAATGTTTCCGACCCTTAAAGCTCCCACAGACCGGCGCGGAAGACCCGCAGCCTTCGAGAAGGAGCCGCAGTGTAAGTTTCGCGTCATGGGTTGCCTTATGAGCAAGTCCAGATCTGCGCAACAGGCGAGCGTCGCGACAGCGGTTTGGCTGCGTTCTATCACTTGCAGATTTCGGAACGAATTGGGATGCATTTCGTCTGCTGCCGCTCGAGTTTCGTAGAAGTCCGCTCACCTTCGGGTGTCTTCACTTCCTGCTGGATCAAGCTCACTTTGCCTATGTATAGTGGATGAGGAAAACTGTCACCAAACGCTGAGTCATAATTGACGCACTGGTGTGAACGGTCCTGCGAATACCGCCGCCGCGTCTACCACGGAGCGTTCCGCGTCGCACTCGCTGCAAATCTCCCGCACCGGTCTGTGAGAGTCTAAAAATTTGCGGCAATTCGTCTGGACGCAATGCCCGAGAATTCGAGTAAGCTAGTTACTTCGCTCGCGACCTTAATATGTTTGATCTAAACCATCTGCTACGTTTCTACTCGATAAAGCCGTTGAACAAATTTTTGTTAGGCGTCCAAATGATTTATGTTTGCAAATTGCACTAATATCATATTACATTAACGTGTACTATTATCAAATGCTTCAAATTTAAATTGTGATTGTGAACAATGAGGATATCTGTTCTTTTTATATTTACAGTCGTGTACTTCGTATTATCATGTTGTATAGCCAATCCGTTATTTGCTGTTTCGCTCATTTAGTTTAAAAAAAATTCCTCAAACGCATCACTCATTTGATATTAAACTTCCAAGAAGTAGGTATTTTTAAACTCTTATATAATATGTAGAAAAATTACACACGTTAAGTTAAACGCATGCGAATTACTTCAGTTGTTGGCATAGCAATTAACGTTGCGTTCAGATACCATCGTCTCTTTATCAATAATCTCGACGTAAATACATTAGTACTGGATACGCGCGTGTTGTGCAACATTCCTGAGAAATTTGGAGTGAAGTGGGTCGCAGGTTTGCATCGTCATTTTCTGAGAATTTATTCACCACCATTTAATTTACCTGCGATGGGGCGTAAATGGCGACGCATAGAGGGGGCGCGCCTGCTGAATCAGCCCAAGCGCTCGGCGCGAGGAAACGCTCTTCGCGGGTGATGGCGGAAGCTGGCGCAGCGCTCCTGAGCATCAGACCCCACAAGTCCGGGGCTTAACTCCAAAATTTGAGGCATCGAATATTGTAATTAACATGAGCTTACTATGTACAATCGTTACAAAAACAATAATAATATTATTAATAATAAATAATAATATAATAATATAAAATAATAATTTATGTACGATGAATAAAAGGTGTTGTCTGGTATCAACAATTTATTTGGCTAATGATTGTTTCGATTGCGTAGCGATCATCCTCAGAGCTTGCAGCTTCCGGGCCAAAAACAAAGTTCTGAAATAATTTGTTCATACCAGACATCTTTTATTTATCATACTTAAATATTAGAAGGTATCTACTTCACCAGAGATCTAATTAATAAAATAATAATAAAACAGGACATTGAAGAGACATTCAAAAGAATGGGAAGTGCAAGACATTCCTTTTTTTGGAACATCCCACATTTTACACAGAGTATTGTAGAGGTATCAACGATCCGTATCTCTCCTTAGGATATTGGTTGCAACCTGGAATATATTTCATAATTGACCACCAAATTAGTCCTAAAGTAGAGAAAATAATAACAACAATGACAACAATAAACAATAAAAATAATTACAATAATAAAAATAGTAATAGTAACAAAACTAATAACAATATACCGGCCGGAATCGTTAAAGCAGTGTGTAGCGATCTCTGGCCGAACGGTCGCGGGTTCGAGCCCCACCTAAGGCATGGTCTTATTTGTATTCGTCCTCTCACCCCCTGTCGTCATCATATCATGTCAGCTTCACTGTTACCATAAAGTTAATGCAATAGTGGACGCTAATGGCCTAGAGGTTGATGCGACATTAAAAATAACAATTAACAATAATCTGCCCCGTGGCGCAGATGGTTGGGCAGCCGTCGTCTGTGCCGAGGAGGCTGTAGTTTCGAGTCCCGCGGTGTGATGGTCGTATTTGTGATAATCCCTGTGAACCATCATAATCATCCTAACATCTCATAATTCACACTTCAAGGCGTAACCATCTTGACGTACTGAGGGATACAGCTGAAACCTGTTCCTGGAAAAATTACACACGTTAATCGTGAACATAGTCGGTAATGAACAAAACGCCAATAATAATAATAATAATAATAATAATAATAATAATAATAATAATGATAATAATGATAATACAAGTAACTTTTTTACACTCTGTTGCCATTATTATAACAAATTGTAATGAATCTGGAAACATATAGAATTCTTCGCACTGTGTTAAATCAACACTAGCTTTGTTTGAGATAAGCCTGTATGGCCTCTCACAGAGTAAACACAAGAGATAAATTGCAAGACAAAGAATTATTATAATACGATTAATAATAATAACAAGCTGAACCGTTGCTATTACACAAAGGGAAGATGTATAGAAAAGTTACAACAAAAAATTACCACGGAGGCACTACACAGAGAATAAATCTGGAAAATGCTATTTCATGTCCTTTAGTACTTGCGATCCTTAACTGATGAAATGAGGGATGATTGAAATTATGAAACGATCCAAACACATGTTATGAACACTGAGTTAAATATGCATTTGAAACAGTGATTGGAAATGTTCTACAATTACCAAGATCTGTGTAAGTATTGTAACCTGCCTCTTGTCCGTCCTCTGCACCTGCTGCTCCTCGTCCTGGCTAATGTCATGGTGTCACGTTAAAACAAATTAGAAGCTCAGGGATCTTTGTAGGGGGAAATGATTTGGATCACCATGTAATTTGATGTGCTCATTTGAAAACATTGTATTTATTTATCCACATGACACAAGAAATAAAAAGACACTTGAAATCTGCCCAACTCAAAAACACATTGACTCACTGGTATGGTTTCAAAATAAAACAGCATACCTCTTTTCTACATATTTTGTATTCTCTAATCAAATTATAGGTGGCCACAATGAATTGACCTATCTTGATTACGGGATCCCATTGGTTTCCAAGAGCAAATTACTCATTCCAGAAATCGTACACAAAGTACTAATGCTATTATATGTTGTCAATACAAATAAACGCCACTTAGCTACCTACACACTACATACGATTACATAATTTCCCATAAACACAATAACCACTGTCACATAAATAAATACCTATCCAAAATTTCCTTATTATAAAGTTCACAAATGTCTCCCTTCACGACCTAAAGATCCACATTCTCTTCCATGATCTAATATCTTAATGAAATGTCCACCGAAAATGGAAGTCAAATGAATTTACCCTTGCTTCATTAGCAATAGCTTGCCTCCCGTTCACACTTACTTCTCTTCTTCTACCTCCCTTAAAACAAACAATACGATACCCACTAGGAAGAGTAGATTACGTTGCCCCCTCGCTCGCTCCCTCCCCTGCTGGCGAAGGTCAGCGCTGCCCGGTGGCCACTCGGCCCCCGCGAGCAGCTCCGACTAGTGATGCGAAAACCATCGATTTTGTTTATCAACTTGCCTGTCATAAGCGTGCGAGAAGAATGGGCACACCCTACACCCTACCCATCTGCAGCATTTTGATTTCCATTATTCTTCTTCACTTGATAACATCGTCTCCGAAGATGGGCTCTGAGGAATCAGACGCTATACTCATCCTTCAACCTTTCATGATTCTCCTAAACGGGACTGTCATGCCTCTATCCACTAGTAATGAGTACATATCTCTGAGCAATGCAACAGTTTTATCAGTTCCTTAGTTATGAATTAAGGAAGATATTGTAGTGCTTATAGGTTCCGTACGTATCTTTTAGAAAATCTTTGGAGATGTGTCATATAGTTAAGACTTGAAGTTTCTTCTAATTGTTCTTGTAACTGGAGCAAACTGTATCACTAATTGTTTCTTTTTCTCATTTTTTTTTCAGAGTTGTTTTCTCGACTTGCCTTCTTTTTCTTCTTTTGACAGGCTTTTAGCAAATTTCTTTGCCTTTCTTCCGAACTATTCCAAGGGTGGTTCCGAGGTTCGTTTACTAGATGTATTTTGTGAGTCTGGCTAAAGTGGTTCTTTTAGCTGTCTTTCCAGTCTCAATTAAGGGAAGTATTTCATTCAAAGTAGAATTGTCGTTGTGGTTGTGTTCAAACTTCCTGTTTGTGTCTTGTGCTAAATCAAGCAGTGAGATTAGAATTAATTATCTACATTTTTACAGTTTTCTCTTGCTATGACCTCTTCCTTACATTGATAGCATTTAATAGTGACATAATGAAATATATAATGCAATTTCTCTCTCCTTTGTACTCAACTACCATAGAATTCGGTATTTTTTTAGTGAGTCTTCCGGGCACATACATTGCCTACGAAAGCTTAGAATATTGCGTGAATTCTTCTTTTCCGAATCCCGCCTCAAGGAAAGAACGTTAGAACTTGCGCAGCTACGTTCAATTTATCAACGTTCTTCTTCATTACTACATTGGACCGGGCATACATTGGTAAGTCATTGACAAAACTACTCGCCTCTGCTTACTGACAATATGGTCGCATATTATGTTCACTTCCATCTATATTTAATAGATTTTTATTATCTTGTTACTATCATCTACTAATGCTTACTGCTTAAGAAATAGCACATTCTGCTGTTTGAGATCTGGAAGCGTAATATTATGTTTCGTGGTGAAACAATAGTAGCTAAGCTTCTATATAACCTTTCTAGAGATGTACTGTTAGTCTTTCCCATCAATATCAAACCTTGTTTTCTTTGTCCGGATACATAGATTTTGTACGATATTACTCCAGTTTTGTGCGCCTTGAGGGTTTACCTGACGCGGGTTGGCCTCCTGTAAGTCAGAGGGCCTACCCTTCAGCGATGCTTCATTCGAGTTCATTTCCCGTTAACCTTGAGATATAACGTTCATTTGAAACTTCTCTGGTACGTCTTTGCTGACTAATACTGTCCAACCATATAACAAATCCCAAAAACGCAGAAAAAAACTAAAACCGGAAATT
>BOPP01000071.1:437492-470923 GCA_017312745.1 Gryllus bimaculatus | reverse complement strand
ATCCACACCGCTACACTCACAATATACTATATATATAATATATATTATATATATATATATATATATTATATATATCGTTGCAGTGTTGTGGTGTGTGTAGAAACATCGGATGTATTAAACACGAGTGGCTTCTAACAGAGAAACGGATCTGTTTTGGAAAACATCGACGTCGCCAGTTGCATTCAAACCTGCCATTTGAAACATGGCCATAAATTCCTTTAGAACTTCCGCTTCGTCTAACGCATATGAAAGGGTACGTTTTCCTGGTGTGATAACGAACAGCACTAAAATTAGTTCATAATAATTGAGCATATATGGCACTCATAGAATCGGTTAAGTAGAGCAAGCAAGGGAATTAATGTGTTGTGATGCAGGTTGAAAACTAATATTATTTAAAAGGTTAAGATGCTTATAACATTATTTTAAATTAATGCTAAGCTTCTGTTGTTAGATTAATTATTACTCTATTATTATATATATTATTATTATTATCTATTATATTTATTATTATTATTATTATATATATATTATATTCTATTATTATTATGATATTATTATTCAATATTGTTAATGTATTAAAATTTACTCTTCAACGCAAACTTTTGCCCTATTAATTACAAATTCCGCTCAGCATGTTCTTTAACTTCGATTTCGCTTGACAGTAATGACAATAATATTAAATAATATAATATATTATAATAATATAAATATATATATATGACATACGTATGTCAGGTCAAAATATGTAGTTTTTAAAATATATTTAGATTTTTGCATAATTTTTTTCACTTCAATCGCGTCGTAAAGTTTTTCTTTCTTTTGTAAGTCACAAGCTCACTGCGTAACACTGTGCTGTCACTGTGCGCAGCGCAGCGCGATGTTGACTCGACGACTGTCTGTGACGGACT
The DNA here is from genome assembly GCA_017312745.1 of Gryllus bimaculatus. Taxonomy (NCBI): domain Eukaryota; kingdom Metazoa; phylum Arthropoda; class Insecta; order Orthoptera; family Gryllidae; genus Gryllus; species Gryllus bimaculatus. Next base: position 470,015 of record BOPP01000071.1, on the reverse strand, counting down.
CCGATAGTGTTCAGAGTAAAATTAAAGTGTGAAAGAAAACTTTTGACGAATGTAGTCCGCAGTCATTGACGTTTTTGCGCTGAATCCCACCTCTTATCCTTTAACCTTTTTGCGTTTTTTATCGATGAATCCTACCTTTTCACATGTTCGTGTTTTGTATCTGCATGTGTGGTATGATAAAATATGTCAAAAGAACGCAATTTCTGCTTTCGATGAAAGGTTTAAATCATGATTGTCAATCAGATTGAGCTGTATAAAAGTACCCTTAATGCCACATGCAGAAAGCTCTGCTTTGAAACAGCTTTTCCATCACTTTTGTTTTAAAATATAGTGACCATCGTACTATCACTTCCGTTGAGTATTCTCCATTGCAGGTACCTGGAATATATTTTAGAATATCAGATTAGAATTTAGATTTTGAGCAGATCAAATGCTTTTACTGTATATATTCTCTGCTGAGTATTACACGTGAATAGTTTTAAAGTTTTTTTAATGTAGGCATAAAGAATAAAATATTATTACTTTTTCCTTCCATTTTTGGTGTTAACCAACTGTGATACCTATTAGATAATCTCATTAATAATGGAAACGTTTGATATTTTGAAATGGGTATAGAACAGGCATTTATCGTACGCATTGCGAACAGCATTTTCAGTACAAATATAAAATTACTGTTTCTTGGGATCTTTCACAATGTACCCTGAAATTTATTAATTTAACCCCAGTGTTTCCTTAAGTATCTTGTCCTCCGTGTGTCATTTATTTTGCGAAACGCGCCTTAGAAAGTGCCATTTTTCCGTACGCGTATATCAACGAAACACATTCTGATCAGGAAGAAGCGAGCAGAAGTACGAGAACAATTGATCGATTTATTATTTCGTGTGTCCGCACGCATCAACTCCTACGGTCATTAGTCCCGTAAGTGTTGTGTGTGGTTTTATTGCGGAGGTGACTGTGTTCTTCCCTTACTGGTTGGTGAGATTTGGCGTCGACCTATCACTTGGCTTGAGAGATTTTCCCTATAGATAAATCTCTCCAAAAAATACACATTTCCTCAGCCGGGACAAGATCTAAGCTCCCGAAATGTGTGGTCGTGTATTGCATGTTAGTGAGGGATGAGAATATGACAAGGAAGAGAGAGGTGAAATTGCACGCGGTTCTTTCCCCTTTTATGAGGGTAATGTAGTAATAAATTCTCATGGTGTTGATCGAAGAAACCAGAAACACTTCCGATTGAAGCAGCCGGCCGCTAGAATTCTCTCTCTGAGAGAGGCTGAATTCGACCGACCTATCAATCGCCAGATCGCGAACCTTGGGGCATTCCGGTCAGAAGATCTGCAGAGACATAGGCAGTATATTTTGGGCAAATGTCAGCCAGTTAGACCGAGTGAATCGAGCTACTGTTACGAGGAAATGAGTTAGTAGATTTTATTTGCGTTAGGTATGCGTATTCTTTCAAGATATTAAAGGCGACCTCTTTATAATGTTTCAAATTTTATTCTATTTCAAAGATTGTATCAGTTTTAAGCATTCCGTAATACCGAGGTCGCGAACAAACTTTATTCAATTTTCTTAAAATATGGTAAGACATTAAAAGCGACATATGTGTAACGATTTTCTGTTTCATCTTTGCGTTTCAAGACGAGAACCGTTTCATAGGGTTCAGTTTCGTGTAATGTTAAGCTTTTTATACTGACGGAAGTAGATCGTTTGGGTGAACCTGTGTTTTTGAAGTGTCGGCTTAACGCCCAGCAGGAGTGCCGCTATGAGCGACTGGCAACGGAGGAAGTTAGCGAGAGCGATGTAATCGTGGAGTAAGTATCCCAACTGTTGCGTGGAGGGGTGGGTATCTTCACCACCGTTCTCCCTCAAAGGAGCCTTGTGACATTTGTCTGCATCTCAGAAATTCAGAGGTGGCTTATATATGCTCCTGATTGCTGTGATCCAGCAAAATGGTGTCTCTCTTTCAACTCATGGAACTATGTACGAAGTATTAGCGCCAAGTGCTAGACGGACGGTTACAATGGGTTATTGATATTCATCTTGCACTGTTATCAAGACTTACTCTGTAGAGACATGGAGTATCTGTATAACGCATAATATAAAAGCCAAAATTTCGTATTTTAACTTTAAAGTATCTTCTTTTATTTGAAATTGCATATGCATAATTCTCGACTGAGATTTTTTCATCTTTGAAGAATGGAAATAAAACTTACTGGAATTGTTTTGGGTGTCACAAGAATGCCCGAATACATTGAACGCAATGTGAACTATGTACATTGAACGTTTTTCGCCCATTTGCATTTGAATCATCTTCCGTTATTTTTATTTTATCAATTACATAGCTTTGGGACTGTATTGTATAAGTGATCATTGTGAGGGAGGAGGCCGTTTATACATGAAATATTATAAAGTGATATTGTGTTAAAAATTAGTGAAGAAACATGTAAACTATATATATATATATATAATTAATAAATAATATGTTAATATATTATTAATTATATATATATATTATTAATAAATAATATGTTAATATGTTAATATATTATTAATTATATATATATATATATATATATGTATCGACGTACCTGAAAAGTGGTCCTATTCACGACATTAATTTTGAAGGGATAGGTGTTTTTGCTCGCGAATGGGCCTCTAGGTTTGGCAAAAGCATTGAAAGAACAACTCTGCTATCAATTTTCAAACAAATAAACACTTTATTACTAAGAAAACACAGACCAGAATAACATTTACAATCAAGTAATTTCTCGCTTTGATACCAAAACATGCACGTGAGCTCAAATTTACGCGATACCTGAAGTTCCATGATGCGGTCGTTCCTTCTTGGATGTTCCCCCGGCGGCCTTCGGTTCGCCTCGGAGCCCGTCAGGTGGTCAACCTCCAGTCGGAGGCTCTTCGCAACGGTTGCATGATGGTACCGGGGCTCGAGCTTCGGTCGTTGTGAGGATAATACAAATCGGGTGTGCTATACCCACTATCACTGTCCGTCGGCCTTTTGTTCTTTATCCCAGCTGTTCCTGGCTTCACAATTTCTCAGTTCAGCTTTATTCACTCTCATACAGTCACTTACGCTCGTGGTCAATATTACCATCACCGGCCACGTGGTCTGCTGGTTTCATTTTACTATCACAGTTTCTAGCACTTTCCTATCCTCACGAAATACCTATTCATGGAGCGCGTCACAACCCTTCCGCTCACCTTCAAGCTCTTCGCACTAACTGTCGGCCTCGGTCGCCTTCTCGCGTCTTCTCGTGCTTTCTCGCGCCTGGTGTTGTCCGTTGCTCGCCTGACCTGTTCCCTGATTTGTCCGTCACTACGCTACTTAAGATGTATGTATTTCCCGAAATGTACCGCGTTTTAATGTTTTTTATAGAAACGCTTCTCTTTCAATATATATATATATATATATATATATATATATATATATATATATATATATATATATATATAACTAAAATGGAAAATATCAACTGCCCCGGTTTTTCACAGGGAAGCATGTTGTTAATATATCACTACCATATGTAGATTCGAACTTTAATACTTTCGTACATCAACCAGCTCTAACTGAATAAAAAATTATATCATTAGAGCAACAAATAGTGTTCATTTTAAATCAATCAAACCAACTGTATCAACAACTGCAAGTTGAACAAGACTTAATTAGTCAGTCAGCAAATATTAACAATCAAGAACTATCAACAGTCAACAGAACCCAAACTCAAGATAAAGCTGCTGAAAGTGCGGAGTATGTGAAAAATAAAAGGAAAAGAGTGAAATAAAGTAATGAAGGTCAGTGTACAAAATACATTTTAGATATAATTATTCCATCATCTAATCCATTCGAGTCCTTATCTTCAACTATGGATGATTCAGATTCTTTAGAAACCGAAGAGAACGTAGTTATTGAAAATATTAAAATTCCTCCAATTAACATTCACAAAAATCAAAATATTGCTAAACCATTTGCATCATTTATATCTTCAATTCAAAATATTTCAAAACAAGATTTACTACTAAAACAAAGACACACCATATCTTAGTACATTTTAACTCTATTCAGAAGATTTTCGTAATTACCGAAAATTGTGTGGCATCAACAGTATACAATACTTCTCTTATCGTGATCCTACTAAGAAAACTCTATCAGCATTAATTTATAACATTCCAACTACTTATTCCAATGATGAAATCAAAACAGAACTGGTTAACAACCAGTTTCCTGATACTTCCGTATACAGATTATGTGTCAATAAAGTGAAGAATTAGAAATACGGGCCATAGACTTAATAGATAACGATAAAGGTCGCAGTACTTTAAAGCTTATTAGAATATTTAATAGCATTGTAAATAGTATAATTAGAGAGGAAAATAACCATCATTTACAATGTAAACAATGCAAGCAAATCAATCATACATAAGCAATCTGCAAACGTCCTCCCAGATGTGTTAGATGCCTAGATATACATCATTACACCCAGTGTAACAAACCCAAAAGCCTACCTGCAAAATATGTTAATTGACTCGGTAATCACTCTGCGAATTATAGAGGATGTGAATATTTAAAAAACCCTGTATTGAAAATAACTTTTTAAAACTTGTCTTCACATTCAAATGTGTATAATATTCAAACTCTTTCTCAATCAAGAGCTTCCTAGTAAAATTCAAATGAAAATCACCAAGTATAATACCCTCCTCCTTCAAATACTTCCAAAAACTTTCCAAATCTCCCAAACACATGTAAAGAATCACAAAAGTCTCTGTCTTCAACATATTTTTCAGTTATCAACAAAAACAATACCTTTCATGAATTAATTCCTCTAATTTCATCTCAAATAATTAATACATTAGTTCCTCAAATTCAAAGAATTATTCTAGAATTACTTCAAAAAATACTTCATAATAGACACTAATTCTAAAATTAACATTCTAAATTGGAATGCAAATAGTTTACTGCGACAATACAATCAATTTAAACACATACTTCTTGATCGCAAAATTGACCTAGCTTGCATTCTAAATTCACCTTAAAAATAATAATAAAATTCATATTCCTAGTTATATTATTTATCGTGAAGATAGAACTTTAGATGTCAATGGGGGAGGACTAGCTGTTATTATTAAACGTAATATTAAACATTTGCAAATTTTTATTCCATTATCTACAGATTTAGAAATGGTGGCTATTTCAATTTCCCTCGATTCAATTTCTTTCGCTTTCTCTCGTCAGTATTATTGTATTTCAACTTATAAGCCACCTAACAAAAAATACCAATCCAGATTTTCAAATCTTTATTTAATAACAACAACAAAGTTTTAATTATAGGATATTTAAATGCAAAACAGTCAATTTGGGGATGTCGAACAACTATTCCTCAAGGTAGAATATGGTTTAGCGTAGTTAACTAATTCAACTGCAATATTCACGCGCCATTACAAACAACTTACATCTCTTATAATCACAATGTCTTTCCAGACATTTTAGATATAATTATTTCTAAAAATATAAATTTTCCGAAAATTCAGTTTCATTTTGGATTTGGATCATGATCCGGTATTAATTAACTTTCAAAAAATTACAACTATGAAAGTTACTATGCACTTATTAAAGGTAAGATTAATTGGAATACTTTCAAAGAAAATATAATTAGACTAATAAAGTCCCAGAAAAATTGTACCCTAATACAGAAGAAGTCCAGGATATAATTGTTCTTCAACAAACTTAAACAAGTATTCTTCATATATCTACCACAAAATATCAACACACACCTAAAATTACAAATCCAACACTCCCTAATGAAATTTTGAAACTCTTTTTAAACATAAAACCCGAAGAAAGTGGTGAAATACTCGAGACCCTTATATTAAAATACATTAATCTCTTTAAACAGAAAAATTAAAAATTCACTTGAATTATATAGATATTATCAATTAAAAAAAATTACTTCTAATCTTCAACCAAATACCAATTGTTCATGTAAAGATATTAAACCATAACTTAAAATAAAAAAAAACAATTAATTCTTATCAAATCAGGAAATACAATAGCAAAAATGGATATTGAAAAGGCAAATATATTAGTGAAGCATTTTACAGATACATTTACTAATGATATCCCTTTTAATAAAAGCTTTTATATCACAATTTCACAAAAAATAGCAAATATATTTTTCCCAGTACCAGAATGAATTAAATTTATTTCACCTTCTAAACTTCAGAATTTAATTAAAAAACTTAAAATTTCAAGATCTCCAGCACATAATCAAATTACTTATTACATTGTTAAACAGTTACCTTTTTCAATCATAAGTTCACTTACAGCTATTTATATTGCATGTCTCAAACTAAATTATTTCCCTAAATCTTGAAAATTAGCCATTATTCATCCTACTTCTAAACCCAATAAATATCACTCACTGCAATTAACTTTTGTTCAGTTAGTCGTATCGTCACTATCAAAGGTTTTTAAGAAAACATTGCTTTCAAGATTACAAAAATTTATTTATCAGAATGACATATTACCAAAAACAAATTTGGATTCAGTAATAGTCACTCTACAACCTATTAACTATTAAGATTAACAGATTATATCGCTACCAGCTTTCAAAATTTTAAACATATATCAGCCATATTTCTAGATATTGTAAAGGCTTTTGATAAAGTTTGGTATGATGGACTAGTATAAACTACGGCAGATGGGAATCCCATATTATTTACAATACCGTATTATTACAATACCATATTATTTACAATCCATAATTAATCCGTCAAAATGTAATTTAACTCACAATTATCTAATTAATATCCAATTTCAGCCGAAGTACCTCAAGGACCCCCACTTATCTTTTGCTCTTTAATATATTTATCTCTGATCTACCATCATTTGGTACTTCAGAAATTGCTTCATTTGCTGAAGACACAACTTTGAACACTTCACGTTATGATCTTTTACAAAGTCAAAACAACTTACATGATTTATAAATCTTAACAACTTGGTTTAACAATTGGCAAATTAATATTAACCCGACAAAGTGTCAAGCAAAACAATTTTCATTTTCATTCAGACGAATTAATAATAATGAATACACTGAATACACTAAAATTTAATAACACAACAATTCAAAGGTTATTTGGAAATAACCATGTTAAATATCTTGGCTTGACATAGATACAAAGTTAACTTGGAAAGATCATTTAATACACACGGCGAATAAAACAAATATTAAAATACTTGAAGTGTATCCATTTATAAAATAAAAATCGTCCATCAAAATTGAACCAGCTATCACAATATACAAAATAATAATCTATCCTTCCATCACATATGCATACGGGGTGGCGCAGCAAAAAGGAATTTTCGCAAACTTGAAGTTATTCAAAATAGATTCTTTAGACATGATTTAAATTTTCCATGGTTTATAATGATTGTATTCAGAGAGAACTTTCTATTGACACCCTTCAAACGAATAAATTATCAAATAGTTTCTACTCTCCACTTTCCTCTTGCCCAGCGATACAAATTTTCGAATTAGGACAGTCAGATCACCCTTTACCCCGAATTAAATCTCGTCATTCCAAAGATTTATTACATCCTCCTTAATGCCACTGATTGGCTATTCAATAGTAACAAATTACGAAAATTAAAATAACTATTCAGATGTCCCTTCCTAGAACAACCTCTAAAGATTGTTAATTATGTTTGTAATATACCACAAAATCAATGTAATTGATGTAAAATATTTTCAAACTCTTGAAAGACATTTTTATATCGAGTAAGTAAAGTATATAATTAAAAAAAATGAGCGCTTTTTTTTGTGCTACGATAGGCGAAAGAGACCTGCAAACGTCGTTATCACACGAAATTGTTGACGTTAAATTCTAAAAATTGATAATTATGTTTTGTAATAATCAATAGATTTGGAAACATTTTTTTACATGAATTAAAACTGTAGTAATATTTATTTAAGTTGTTACATACTAACGAGGTTTTGATGAATAGTAATTTAGAATGAGAAAAATATGTAAAAACTATCTTTGTTACCAATATGTGCACCAATAATTAGACCCAAAACTTTTTTAACGACTTGTGTGACTTACCAGAATGACACTCGAGTATAATACAACGTAATGGATGCATCTAGAATGTTAAAATCCAAGGAACTCACGTAGAATAACAATGAACTATAAACATTTAGGCGCCATGCTGGATGTTAGAAAATTGTATTGTGGAGATACGGTACGGCCTGGTGTCATTAAAATGAAATTGATTAGGGGAGGGCGTTGAACATTTAGTTTTTGCATAAAGAAACGAATTCTCACTTTCGCGGAAGCGGCCAAACAGTTCACATTGTTTGAACATTACGAAATTGTAATTTTAGAATAATAGATTTATGTTTTGGGTAAATGTATGTTTGGTTAATCCATAATAGCGTAGGCTAAGTAATATTAGTTATTTGAGTTTTAAGTGGGTAAACGTTTGCATTGTTTTCATAACAGTTACATTTGTTGTCGTGTATGAATTTTGTATTTAAAAATATTTAGACTTTGTGTTCGTGGGTTTATAAGAGGTTAGTTCCGTAGTGTGAGTTATAAATTATAAATTTTAAGAAAATAGTAGTCGCGAATATAGTGTTTTCACTCGAAACCTAGTGCGGGAAAATCGCGGCACGATATATTACAGCAGATGTAGGGATTTTCCGAATAGCGTACTGCATAATTAGCAATAGTCTGGTGACATTCCTTGTTTACACGGACATTACGCTAATAAATTACACCACAGGATGACTCAGAACATTCCCATGTGGAGAATATCAACCGAGAAGACATCCCGCAGAATTAGGAACCTGATCAAAGCCGTACGGTTGAATAATGTTTAAAGTTCATGGAATCATGAAGTAATAAGTCTCCAAACGTGTGATTAGAATGTTACAACAAATGTTACTTGTTGCTTGAAAGAAAAAGGCTGATATCTCAATGAGTTGCCATCAACTCAGTAGTATATTCAACACAAGCTCAAGGAATTGTGATTTCTGTACAGAGTCACACGTTTACGTGCAACAGGTAAGGTGATGTACGTTGTACGTCAAACAAGATCCTAATAAAAAACAAATCTAGCCAAACTAAAAGAATTAGAGCTGTTGATTTACGAGCATAGCAGGGAAAAGTAAATTAGAAAAATCATAAAAACGCTACAAATGGTTACTCAGCTTGGCAAATGATAAAATAAGTTTAGGTAAAGACAGTTGATAAATTAGAATAGTTTACTTTTGGTTGCAAATTGGCATGCCCAACGTGGGACAGGTTCATTGTTGGTTACACATGATGTTGAAATAGTAATCTTTATAACTTTTTTGTAATTTCTACATTTTCAATTTCTTTAAATTTTCTCATTTAATAAAGATTATGCTTGAAAAAGAAAAATACCGGTGTCATGTTGAATTGCCGATAATGGATTTTAAATGTATTTATGTTTGTTTTACTACTACTCATATTTCTTAATATTTTAATTCCTGCAACTTTAATTAGTAAATAATTATTATTTTATGTATTATGTTTAGGATGAAATAGATTTAGAAATGTAGGAGAGCAATTCATAATCATTTGTTCAGAATGTGTTGCTATTCTTCTCAACTTCTCAGAAAACCCTCATAATATATTGCAAAATTCCCTAATGAGTTCTGTAATTCAGTAGGTAATATTTAAAATGTTACTTGGTACTATTACAGGTAATCTGGGCAAACAATGAGTCAAAAGTTATCCGCAGTTAAGTCGCAGAAGAAAAAAGTACAAGTAGAAAAATAAGAAGAAGAAAAAAACCGCACCGTAGTGAACTCGGAATTTGTTCCACTTAATTATTGAAAATTGGAACATTACTCGCCTCTGTGCTTGCCGTTCGCTCGATCCCATCAATAGTCCTTTTTATTTTAACGCATTTCACTGATTTAATTTAATCGGGTATACAAGCGGGACCGATTTCACCCTCCAATTACCAGGGCAGAGAATTAACGATTTTTAAACTTTGCTTTCTGCAGAGCAGACAACTAAGAAAAAAACAGGCGAATCCTGGTGGGTTGCGGCGCACTTCTGGCCGAGCGCATTACGTCAGGCGTCCTTAAGGCAGGAGATGCGCGCCCGACATTACGATGTCTCACCCGCCGCTGCCTCCACCACCACCCGCTACCAACACCGCCTACAAAGTCGCCATTACAACCTCCTCTTCTTCACTGCTTTGCCCACCGTCTGCACCAATTCGGTCACCTCCTTCCCCGCCACGAACTCTTTCGCAGTTGCCACAGCCCCGTCCGCCTTCCCCGCCCGGGTCGCCTCCGCCGCCACCGCTTCGATTGCGCCCATTGTCTCCCCCCCGCGTTCATCGCCTTCTTTTCCACTTTTCCCATTTCTTTCAGTTACACCAACACCTCCACCTATCATATTCCACTGCTCCCCTGCCTCTAAAGCCACCATCTCCTCCGCTTTCATCTACCGTTTCTACAGCTGCCTCCGCCCCTCTTCCTTCACTTCCTCTTTGTCCCTCACCTGATTCAACCTCGACTTGCCACGCTGGTGCGCTTTCGTTGTCACGTATGCCGTGACAACGGCCGGCTGTCGTCATCTCATTATCAATACTACTCTTTTACCACCACTGAATCCTCACTTCCAACAACTTGCCTCTTAATTGCTAGCTGGGTCGCTTTCATTGCATCCATCACCTCTCTTCCACCTTCGCAACTTCAGCTACCTCCTCCATCTCCAAAGACGTCTTCGCAAACTCTCATAAAAACAGCTGTCACTGTCACCCACACACCACCACCATCGCCTTCAAATTCTCTTTTCCGTCATTCTCACGGTTTCAATCTCCACCTACATTTACACCACCTGCCAATCCACCTCTTCCAATCCAAAACTTCCTTGCTTGAACTTTGAATCGCCACCATACCCTCGGCAATCACCCGTTGCCGTCACCTATCGCGCCCCACCAAGGCGCCTCGGCGGCTCATCTACCTCCGCGCAGGCATTGGGTGTCGCAATCATCCCCCCCCCTTCAGTACCAGTCTCGAAAACTGTATGCTTCAACCACGAGTCCCCCACTGCTATCGACGCTCTCCCCGTCACCTTGGCCGTCCTTTTTACCATTCTAGCGCCGCCGCCAACAACCTCCGCCCCCGCCACCCTCCGCCCCCTGTCGACGGCCCCGCTCGAAGTGACTGACTTCAGCCGGAACCCAAGGGATTTTTCTTGGCAACGCCGTCGCCGTCACGTCAAATTTTCGCTAGCACTGCGAAAACTTCCACTAATTATCTAGTTAATATCGAGTTGGCCGAAGTTGTCACTTGTTAATCCCCTGTTAGCCGGCTGCGGCTCCGCGCGGGTGTTGGCAGGAGAGGCGAGTGCTGACTAACGAGGCAGTGAGGGCGGGGCCGAGGACGCGCTCTGGGCGCCGTGGGGCGCGTGCTGATCCGCGCGGTGCTGCCTCCCCGGGGAGACCAGATAGGGACGCACGGACAGCACACTCGCTCTAAGACAATATTGCTTTTTAAATCATTTTAAAATGCCGAATAGAATTTTTGTTTTCACTTTCCGGTAAGTTAAAAAGAGAAATGGGAAGTGAAAAAATGCACAGTTGGTGTACGATCATAACAGTAAATGAAAATAAGAAAATTCCGTACATTTTCAACTTGTTTGAACGCGAATCTTGTAGCTATAATTAATGATCAAGGTATTTTGATATTTTTTGGAAATTCTGAATGTCTCATTTAATCGTGATTTTTAACATCTGGTTGAAAATTGTGAAGTATTACAAAAACGAGCTCTATCTTTATGAAATGTTCAATGTTTCGAACTTGGAAACTAGTGTACAATTCTTAATATAATGAAAACGTGTTAGAATTGTTTGAACAAAGGTAAATATAATGATCAATTCACTCTCTACAAAATTTGATAACAAATTTGGTAGGGTGTTTGTCAATGAAACGATTAAAAGCAAGAATATAACATTGTTATAAACATTACAGGCTTACAAAATTTCTAATCTGATTTATTCTGTATTACTTTAAATAAAACAGTAAGTGTGTATTGTGATGGGTCACACGGGCCTCGATGTCCAGACCGCGAAACTACCATCAGATGAGTTCGTTCCCCTTTTATTAACCCTCTGTTTTTTTAAACATGCTTTGTCAATTATGAGGGCTGCCTGGCCACTCTCCTTGACTCGTGTACGCATACACTCTTACTATTATTTACTCATTTTCCTTTCTCTTACTTTTTTAAATAATTACCCACATGTTGGAAAATAGAAATTTGTAGAAAGTTATTTGTTTTAAATGTTAGTCGTTATTGATTTTAACTTGGGTCATTTACTACGTTAATTAGAAATTTGGATACATTAATTGGGCTGAAATTGTCTTAATCACTAATTATTATTATTACTAACTACTACATGACATTACTAATTACTCTTCTTTCTTCTTACTTGAATCAGGTTAATGATACGAAAGTCTTTGTTTTCACATACGAAGGTTGCCGCTTACGTTTCGGGATTTGGCAACCCTGGTGTTGCAATCTGGCAACTGACTGATTTTCGTGTGATTATTTTTTACCACTTTCGACGTGGATTAACTCAGCAACAGCGCATGGATGAACTTAATTCAGTTTTTGGCGATGAAGCTCCATCAAGGACCAGTGTTTATCGATGGTATGGTGAATTCAATCGTGGTCGTAGTTCACTCCCAGACGAATTTCGCGAAGGTCGTCCAAAATCAGTCGTTCCGAAAACCATTGATGCTGTGCGTGAACTGATGTTGCAAGATCGTCATGTGACCTATCGTGAGATTGAGATAACCTTAGGCATTAGTGGAACCAGCATACATTCAATATTGCATGAACATTTGACTGTCAAAAAACTTCGTTCGCGTTGAATCCCACACAATTTGTCAATCGCTCAAAAAAAAGCTCGTGTCGACTGGTCGCAAGAAATGCTCAAAAATACGATCGCGGTGCTTCAAAACACGTCTATGACATCGTGACAGGTGATGAATCGTGGATACGCGTATGAGCCGGAAAGTAAACAGTAGTCGACTGTGTAGGCGTTTCAAGATGAGCAAAATCCAACAAAAGTTGTTCGCGCACGAAGCACTTCCAAACAGATGGTCGTCTGTTTTTTTTTTTTTTTCGGAAAAACTGGGCGTGTTGCAACCGTACGTAAAAAAACAAACTGAGAGGTCAACGTTTTTCGACACCTGAAGAAGCGGTTTCTGCATTCAGAGTGGCAAAAGTCCTTCGACAATTGGTTCAGACGCATGCAAAAGTGTATAGATCTTCATGGGGAATATTTTGAGAAACAATAAAGTAATTTTCGATGATTAATATTTGTTTTTGTTCTCTAATCCTGAAATATAAAAGGCAACCCTCGTACCATTTGCATGCGTGAAGTCTTACTTTTGTGCAGCCATGGACTCGAGTGTTGACCTGAGTTCACAGCTTGGAGAAAACAGTTCTGATGGCGCCACCGCGCGGTGAATCCCACGGTTGACCTCCACCGCATTTAGCAGTTATCAAGGTGCTCAGGCCCCAAACCGTTGCTGGTATTCGTTCCGACACCCACACATTAGTTTTGGTATTGTCCGCTCTCACCCTGGTGCGAGATTTGTCTATTCCACGAACTATTCATCTCGAGTTGAGGCCGAATCATTAATAGTGCGAAATGAACCGTCTTTCGTGGTGACACACCGGTAATAGTATTTCTCTCTCGTAACTTTAAACACTTAACGCTTTGAATACCAGCTAATCCTTCGCACATCAGCTCCGGATAAAGTTCATCGAATTCTCATGCGTTCAGTCTTCGCGAAATTTAACAAGTCTCTCTAACAAGTCTCCGCTCTCCGCGAAGCCTAGTAATTCTCTCGCGTCCGCTCTCGAGAAAGTCTATCATTCGTCTCTTCGAAATGCGATCACTTCTCACGTGCTCAGCTGCAGAATCCCCTTCCATCTACCCAAATTTCGACTCCGCCCTCTGTCGTTCTCATACAATTGTGGTCGCTGTTGATTTCGCATTGTGCCGCTGAAATTTTTGTTCTGCGCATTTCGCCCTCTCTCGCCCTGGGAGAACACTTGCGCGTGTTTAATTTCTAGGTGACAATTGTCGTGCGCTAAGACGTATTTATTGAGATTTATGCGGGCTCGCGCACTGGCCGCTGGACTCGTTCTATGATTGCTGATTTCCACCAGTAGCCATCATTTTGATCCGCCTGTCTCTTTCCAGAGTGCTAATGGGCCGCTGCCGTGGGAAGGGCTTCTTTTGTAAGTAGAAAAGGTCGGGAGGGGTTCCTTGGGTTCTCTGGCCGCTCGTGTCAAACATCCTCTTGTTGAGTCGCTGTCCCCTGGCGGCGACCCCACTTACCACACTTCCCCAGTAAACAAAAAGCGCAGCCCCCTCCACCGCCCTCTCGCGATCTACATTGCTTCTCTTTGTATCGTATTTTATTTTCACATATATCTGTTTTGTAATTGAAATATCACAGAACAGAATTGTACATTAAATAAAATAACAGAAGCAAATTTCTTTGTGTTATGAAAACATTGTTTCATATTTATCCTTCATTATTACTCATATATTAAATATCCTACGATAGAATACATTAATTCTTTTTCAATTATTTTAAATATTTACCATGTTTGTTGTTTATTGCAGACTATTCACATATTTTCCTATTTGTACTTCAAAATATTCTCACTTGACCACTTATTTTTCATTAACAACATACTAAGAAAGATGATCTTATATAAAAATAAGCAGATACATGTTTTCTAAAATATCTCCTTGATTAACTGCAGTGACTCTCAAAATTGAACGTACACCTTTACTGTACACTTTAAATGATACCATAATTCTCCTTATATGAATATTTATTGAAATAAAGTATGTAATTATGCTATTGAAGGTTTCCTGGACGAACTTGTGCATTTGAAAGCAGAAACGTTCTTTATTAGGTGTAATATTAAATATTTTGTGTCATACCTACAAATAAGCGTTGCACAGAAATGAACGTATACCATCGCTAGCGCGCTTTGAAACGTACCAGTTGAAATGTTTTCTTGAGTACAAAGTTGTGACAAACATATTAGTTGATGGTCGGATTAGCGGAGAGCATAATCGAATTGAAAATGTCTCCAAGAAGGGTTACGACGATGGAAGAACGAAGACATATTGTGAATTCAGACATGAATGGAAGATCCCTACGAATATTGCGATGACATCCTTTAACTATTCAAGGTATGGTAGACCAATTCAAGTATGATGGTAAATTAATTAATAGAATAGGCTGAGGCAGAAATCCGATAAAATCTGATACTCAACGAACGAGACAAACGAAATATTGTCAATAACATCAGCAGGAATCCTCACCAAAGTGTCATTAAAATGCCTCCGGGAGTGGTTTTAACAACAGTGAGAATTGTATCCTCAGAAACTGTCCGATGCCATTTTATATTTTCTTCTATAGTGTACAGTATTTTGTTAACCAATGTAATATTTTTTTCAGTCACTACAATTTCATATAATTTTCTTGTGAAAAACAAATATTCCTTATTTCACCATTTCTGCTGGTATTAATGTTTGTGTATTAGTTATCCGATCTAATGTGTTTTATGTTGGTGGAGTTAATAACTGTGAGCATATAATGTATTCATACATCTTTGCGACAACGTAGATGTCTTCATGGACAGTGTCAATCAACAATCCTTCACCTTTGGTCAGAAATTATTGTTGTGTTTCCTGGGTTTCTTTGGGGAAAACAAATGAAATGGAATCAATGGTATTAAATAAATACTTGCTGGGAGCTGTTGGATGCCGTTGAATGAAATCTAAAGAGCTATCGCAAAATTCTACCTCCACTTGCAACGAATTTCTAGGGGACGATGGTGCTGTGTGTATGGGTCGCCACCGCCCCTTTAAAAGAACTGCTACCGGGACGCAGCAGCGGGACGGAGGAGCCCGAGGAAAATATCACGAAAGGTCACTGAGGCCGCGTTCAGCAGAGCCACCACACTTCACCATCGCCCGTTCGGCGAGCTTTTAGACCGAACTGTGTATAAAACGGCAGTTTAAGTTGAGGTCGTCGAAGCATAGTGCGAGCTACGAGAGCGATAGTGATAGTGAGTGTAAACGCTGCCGAAAAGTGTAAAGGAGTGCTCTTTTGGTATCTGGATTGCGACCACGGCATAGTTAGTGGACATCTCTTCGTTTTAATCCGGCAAGTCCCCGGTAAATGTCCTGGTTAATTTGTGACTACGCATGTTAACGTCTTTTGCTGTATGTTCAGGAATTGTGAATAAAAAATGTTTTATGAAATTAAATTGTTTTGGTCTTAATACAGTGAATACTTTTTACGTGAATACCACTGTATTTTGTAAGACGCATAAGCAATTTTCTGATCAATTTTACAGTAGCCTTCGCCATGTTATGGTTTCGAAGTTGGTTGCTCTATCAGTCATCCCTGACAACCAAGAATCCAATGGCACCGACCGCGGAAACCTACGAATCTATTTGCGTCTGCAATCTTATTAATGTATTCTTCCCTGAGCGTGCAGCCATTGCCAGTGATGGAATCCAGCTGTCCGGTCTGAAGGGCTGATAGATGGAATCCAGCTGTACCGACTGAATGACCCGATGCCTCTCGTGTCAGTGCTCTCTCCGCGCTGTGTGGTGGCATCCAGTGCCGACCTACACCTCTCCCTCCATGTACATCCCCAGCGATGTTCCATCCCACCCAGGGCAAGCTCTGAACTAATTACTCTCCTGATATGAGTAGTGATGTGCATAAGAGTGGGGTGTTGAAGGAGGAAGAAGAGGGCAAGGATGTGGAAGTAAAGACCATGGACGGTACGTCACCCGTGGAAGGGTACTTCGGCATTCACCTGGTATTGGTCAGAGAAACCAAGAATATGTACCAAAGCTGCCTGTCGCTAGAATTCTTCTCCAGACGTCTTAACGACAATTTCGATCCAGCAATCTAGCTAATGGCCCAAATCCGCCTTCCCCGCATCTGGAACACTACGATTTCCGAGTCAGCGATGATGCAGAGATAAATGTTTCCACTGAATTATGGCAGCCGTTACTGATTCGTGTATTCCTTGAGTGATTGATCACAGCAGGCCTTCCGTTGAATTTATTATCAGATCTGAGGAACTTCTCAATGTGTTTTATCTAGCGTATGGTTCGTGATACACTTCTGTGCTGTTGCAGACAACTGGAAACAAAGCTAAGAGGAGAAGGCCGTTAGGCAATGGGGATATCACGGTCTTTATGGGAAGGGAATCGAAGTTTCTAGCAATGACAATCGAAGGAATGAGAGGGAAGCAGCACAATTGCGTCAACCACTGGGGGATGGTGGTGGTAACGGCAAGCGACTAGACGAAACCTGAACAGGTGGGATCTAGTCAGGTTGGGAAGGAATGGAGCAAAACTGAGCGAAAGGGACGAGTCGGAGCGGAGGAGTCACCACCAAAAGGAGCGGAGCTGAACGAAACTGGAATGAGTGGGGATGAAATGACAGGGACATGGCGAGAGACGCTTAGAGGGACGTGACAATGAAGGTGTGGCGAGGGTTCGAGTGGCCGGGGATCGGGATAGAGTGGTCACGGTTGAGTTTGGGGCGAGGGCAGCGCGGCTCAGGGGCGTGGAGAGCGGTGTGTGGCGAGGGCGACGTGGCCAGAGGGGCGTGGCGAGGGGGGCGTGGCCGGTGCGCGCCGACGCGCCGCGCTCTCTTCCTGCGCGCCTCGCATGCATAATGGCGCCATTGATGAGCCCCATCGATTCTCGTAAGACCAGGCTTAAGCCTGTTCTTCCACCGTGGCTAAATATTTCCATTAAAAAGTGCGCGTGTTTTTGCATACCAAAATATTAGGCGATGGCGCTCGGCTCGTGTTCGTTTTTAAGCCGCGTTGAGAACCTCGAAAAAGTCACCCTGTCTCTGTACTCGGCTGGAAATCTGCCCGCTGTGACGGCAGTCTCTTCCGTAGAATAACGGCGTGATGTTATGTCTGAGGGTTAGGAGACACAAAGAGTCACTTAGTGCTGCCGGAGATCCTGTTTAAAACTAGTAAAGTTGTCTGAAATATAAAAGCATTGGTAACATGTTCTAAGCGTTGTGATATTTCATTGGTACACGATATGTTAATTATGCTGATTTGCCTTCAAACATTTCATTTTTTACTTAAAATTAAATTCAAAATATTGTATAGAAAAAGTAAAAACGTATTGAATAATTATGAGACTGAAATTCTCCTTTTATAGTTAATTAAAGGATCGATAGAAAGAGGAACGGCTACTTTTAACACGTCGGAGCTTCTTTTATTTTAAAAAATTATCAAAAGCTATTAATACGTATCTGGCTTCTAACTAAGTAATTGAGGCTCCTTATGTAACAAAACGTCTTTCTCAAAAAGTTTCTTTTTTTCTAGTCCGCGCTTAATGTAGCAGCCGGTTCCTTTGTACCTCTACAGGAGCCTCACGTGAAACCCCTCACCGAAGCGGCCTTATGTTGCAAAAAGTGCTTCCGCAGCCCTCTGCGCCGGGCTGACGGACGTGCTCCCTCTCATAACAGGGAAAGTCTTTTCATCCGAAGATCCCGCCTCCAATGACCTATCAGCCGTGTAACCGGCGAGAAGCGTAGATTGCGGGGTTAGCAGCCACTAGGCCGCTCCGCGCCGCGCCGCGCTTTGACTCGAGCGCCGCATCCTCTTTATGAAGGGGTTCCGCAGGGCCTTGTCTTCGGCCTGCCTCCGACTCCTTCGGTGCGGGGCGGCGCGGTTCTGCCACAAGAGAATTACTCAAGGAGATGTAGTATGCAAGAGAACACGAATGACGAAAGAAGACGCAAAATGATGACGGGGGATTGAAATACATGGTAGCTGGCAAATGACATAGATGAAGCTCCCGAAGGAAAGTAAAGGTTTTATGTTAAAAGAGGATTTCGGTGTAGAGAAAAAAGAAGACAAAGCTGACGTTATTGTAAAGTGAATAATGACAAATGAATATTCAAATTGGAATTGGTTCGAATATGCTTTGCTGCAATGGGGAAAGGCGCCATTATGAAGAGTAGATTCAGCATTGGGGAGTCGACGACTTCGAAGATGTCAAATGAAATCTTATGCAACTTGCAGCAGCTTAAATTTCTTATTTAGGATGTTGAGTATTCCTACACACTAACTATTCTCTAACTTTGCGTAATTATTATTTTTGAACTTTATAACTTTATTTCGGAATTACCTTGAATCAAGTACATTTTTTCTTGGTAGAAAATATATATCCAATTCTTTCTGTAAAAATCGTACATTAAATAGAAAACATCTGAAAGATATTAAAATATGTCTTTCAGTTAATGTGTGGGTATTTTTCTGATATTGTAGGTTTCATTGTATTCCAAAATGTCTAAAAAAAGTTACTATGAGACCCAGAATCAACTTTTACTATTAAAAACTAAATTAGCTAATTGTCACAAAATATTTCCCCTATGCGTTATATGAAAATTTTGATCTTTCATTTCAAAATCTTTATAAAACATGAAATGTTGACGTGAAATATTTTTATTTTTGGTTTTCGACTTCACTAGTTTCTTCCCTTCAAAACTGGATTACCATTTTTACATTCTCCCTATTTCGTTAATTACCAAAGAAATATTGTTATTGTCATTAATGTATACTAAAATTTTAGTTTTCTGAAGTTAGAACATAATTTTAAATATTTAATTGAATCTACATATAAGATGACTCCAATGGAAACAACTTTACCAGATAAAATTTATTGAAGTAAACTGCTAATAAATAAATAATAAATAAATAATACTAAATAAATGAGGGAATTAGCTGACAATAGTAGGTTATAGAGCGATGCGTCAGAAATATATTGTGAAGTGAGGTGCTGTGCAGTGTAGAACACAGAAATAATGTAGGAAGTGATTAAAGGTTCATAGTGAAGTGAGTTTAAAATGTTTAGTGTTTAATGATCTACGTAAATTTAGCAATATTAGCCATATCTTCAATGCCATATTCAAAATTCGTCGATGACTTTGAGAAGAGTCGATTTTTGTTTAATTTTGCTGAGCATCATTCGAAGAACTTTCGCAATCTGTGAGAAAACATCGATTTCCACCATCATAATTTTCTCGGCAGGCGTGATAGCGGCGAACGAGTATAGACGAGCGTGTTTTCGACTCAGCAACGAACCTACCCAATAAATTGCTTCGGATTGCGCTCTCTAATGCTGCAATTAAGCCCTATCCTGCAGCAGGCTGTGGTGCGCTGAAGGACGGTTTGGAAAAGGATGAGAGGGGTAAAAGGGCGAGAGAGAACGCGGAGGAAAGTGGGGGTGAGGTACGGACGGGGCCGCCAGGAAAAGCCCGAAAGAAGCCTTTGAACATTCATTGAGATAAGGAACGCCACCAGCAGGGGTGCAAATGGCTGGACGAGACAATTAATCGGGTTTCGAGCAATTAGGGCGGTGGCTAAGATTTGTAGTTCGCGACTCCGCCAATTCTTGGAGCGAGTGCGCTTCTATTGGCGAACATGCGCCGCGTCGTTACCGTCGTGTTCTCCAGAAGCCCTTTTCGCGCCCTTCGCCTGCATGGGCGCCCATTTCTCTCCCTTCGCCGGTGCCACCGAGGTCGCCTCTGGGAGAATGGGTCGCACACGCCGTACGCCCAAAGAACTCTCTTGCAATATCTAAGAGTGTTTGAGATTACGTAAATACGTGTTCCTTGCCAATCAATGTTGACATGAGTCTAAAATATTCGGCTGAAATAATTGGTATTAGTTTTCAATAAAAAAAAAGTCAGTAGCACCTTACAAAAATTTCTGAAAACCTATTAATTTTAACATCTATATGTAATTAATATTAACATCTGTATGTAAAGTTCAAGAAGAAGTATACAGTTTATCATTTAAAGAAGAGTCTAACATACAAAGAAATTATATCTGTCAAAAGTGGACACCAAATAGAGTATATATTTTATATTTTACTGATACTTTATTGCTTGTTATTGCGTTCGATACGGATTTTGATATACACTGCATAACTTACGTAGATCGAGAAGATCGCGGTGACGAGGGAAATATGAAAACAGTTTTATGTTGCTACATGTCTACTCTTTCGGAAGGAATTTTGAGTGGGAGTTATCATGTGAAAGTCAAGTAGCCACGCTATTTCAGGATCTAGCAGATGAAATTGACGCGGGCGGGAGAGTAGACGCAATAGTTATAGATTTTGCCAAAGCGTTTGATGTCGTTCCCCACAATCGGCTCGTACAGAAATTAATGAATTCAGGCTTAGATTTCAGGGTGGTGGCGTGGGTTAGCGAGTTTCTGCGAGGCAGAAAACAGAAAGTCCGAATTGGCCATGAGTTTTCTACCGGGGCAAGCGTCAGGAACCGCAGGGGAGTGTCATTGGACCTCTTCTATTTCTAGCGTTCGTCAATGATCTGCCAGCGCAATTAATATCAAATGTTCGGCTATTTGCAGGAGATTGCATAATATATCATAGTGTGAATTCGAAAGAAGACGAAGAAATGTTGCAACGGGTTTTTCTGCGTTACATTACGGGGCATAATGGAATTACCACAAATAGCTCCAAAAGCAAATCCGTCTCTTTTGGCAGGGGTCATAATTACAGAAAAACAAATTATCATTTGAAGACATTGCTCCGATAGTTTCATCATGCAAATACCAAGTACGAAATGGATTCCATTTCGATAGTAAATTAAGCTGGAAAAGTCACGTAGATTTTGTTATACAGAAACCCTGGAGATCTCATCACTTTGTAATGCGCACTTTAAAAAAAGAGTACGGCAAAGGCGAAGGAAATTGCTTATTTATCGCTTGTTCGTACGATAATGGAATATGGAACAATTTGTTGGGATTCGCACAAAATTATGCAGTGAAAAAATTTAGAAAGAATTCGGCGTAGAGCAGCTAAATTTACTTTCAGGGACAAGAAATTGGCAAAATGGGATTCTCTCGAAAATAGGCGATCAGTAGCAATGCTGTGCGCTTTGTATAAAGCTTATAGCAGTCATCCAGCTTGGAAAGAAATTAATCGGCGGAAGTATTCCTACATACATCAGTAGGGGGAATCACAGGCACAAAATAAATTTAAGACCGCAGAGAACAGATGTGGGAAAATTTTCTTTTACAAATCGAACTATATAAGAATGGAATACATTGCCTGCAAAAATCTTTGAACCCTTTCCTCGTATCGTACAACAGTTTAGGAATTTAATTTAGGGTATTACTAAATAAATAAGGGAATTAGCTGACAATAGTAGGTTATAGAGCGATGCGTCAGTAATATATTGTGAAGTGAGGTGCCGTGCAGTGTAGAACAGAGAAACAATGTAGGAAGTGATTAAAGGTTCATAGTGAAGTGAAGTGAAATGATGTGTAGTGAGGTGCAGTTGAACAAAAATTCAGTGCGGGGTTTGATTATGATGTTTCTTTTTTTTAAGGTAATTTTAAATGTTTTATGAATTAGACAGTTTTATATCATTATTATTATTATTAATTATATAATTTGCATGTTAGCTGTATTATCTTATTTATGTAATTACCTGCGACCGGGTTATGCCCATTTGCAGTTCAAATAAATTTATCTTTATCTTTAAAAGGCATTATGGGAGGGAAATATGAAATGACAAACCGATTCAATTTAACAATTAGTTAATTATTAATTAAGTAAATATGAATAATTGAAATGAGTTAAAAATAAAACCATGTAATATGTACTCATGTACGTACATTAACTGGTTCTAATGATCTTCTGCAACAAAAAGTCCGAGGGCTAAATGCCAAAGATCCTCGAGTTTTTTGTCTCCATTCGATCATTAAAACCCTTCTAACGCCCTTAGGACATAACTATTTTTTCATTTCCATTAAATAATTCACATGATGTATTGAATCGTATGCTTCTCTACCTTCTGTTAATGATGCGAAATAACCTGTTACACACCTGACAACTAAGTCACGACGGTGGCGAAGAAGTCCGCGTGTCTTAACTATGATAAAACTTGTAACATCCGCTTCCCGCTTTGGAGAAGCTCGCATTCGCTCTCCGTGCCACCCTGTAGCCTACAACGGGCCTCCGTTTCTCTCTTTCATCGCCCGTCTCGTCCACCTCGGCCTTGCCACTTCATCTCCCTGCGCCCCGCTGCGTCAACTGCCCGCGCGCCGCCTCCGCCCCCTAGATAAATGTTTTACGGCGAATTTTGCGATTTTGTTTTTCCGCCCCTCGTGTCTTCCGGCGGAAACGCCGGCGCCCCTTCGCCGCTGTAATTGGTGCCTTCGGGGTCTTCCAACTTGGCGGCTTCCGCAACCGCCCAGGGGCCGCCGCCGCCGCCGACGATGTTGGCGACGCACAGTGGCTGCCAATGCCAAGGCGCGCGCACTTGTCACACTGCAGAGGAACTTTAGCGGATGTAGAATTGTTGGTTAAGGAAGAAGAGTAAAGAGGGCAAGATAATAGATTCGGCGAAACGAATGAGAAATGGCGGCAAATGAAAAAAGGTGGGGTGATAACAGTCTGAAGGAAAACGCTAGATAAGAGTAAAAAGAAAGCATGATATTTTCAAAAATGAGAGGGGAGAGAGAAAACTTGCAAAGAAAGAAAATACAGAAAGAAAAATTCACAGTTTAAGAGAAAAGAGATACAAATATATAGAAGGAATTTTTTGAATTTGTACTATTATCCTCTTGTAAGTAGAGCAATTTTATATAATTGTTCAACGATACTTTATTGTATCGGAAATTCCAGTGAATTGAATAATGGTTTTCGTTTTAAAGTGCAACGTCTAAAGGTACAAATGACTTACTTATATGAATTATTATTCCACGCAAGTGAAGACGAATATTAATCACCAGCTGACAATAGCATAATTTGCTTAAAGTAGAACCGATCAGCCAAAATGTTTTCACTTAAATCAATGACCTGCTTAATAACGAAATGTTTTGCCCTCAGGTGCGTCCTAACTAACACTTTACTTTATGTATTTGTTTCCAATATTGTTTATTGTATTAAGTACTATTTTCATTCTTAAATTTTCATTAGTAATATAGGAAAAATGTAATAATATGGAAATTCGTTAAAGGAAAGAAACCAAGGAAATAAAATTAATTTTGTTGCTAATGTAATTCACGAAATGGAAATAATTTCCCAGAAACAATTTCATTATTTAATATTCATACACGTTCCGGGATATTTAACAATTCCATTATATGATATGTAACTCTTGTCTTTTTTTTTAACTTTTTAAATACTCCTATTAAATGTAATGTAGTATTATTGAAACATCATTTTTCCCATTTTGTTCTAAACCCGTATTATGAAATGACACATGTGATACATGTCACAATTTTGAAGAATAACATATTGCTTGAAGGTGATTATTTGCTTATTTTATTCATTAACAGGAGAACACAGAGAAATTCTTCCTCGAAACGCCTCTGCACCCCACATAATCCTCGTGCATTGATCAGCAATACAGTTCTGACAAACAACACACTTCTGCCGTCCAGATAACTTTTTGCGCGCAGACGTTTGTCTCCGTGAAACAGTAGTTTCGCCCACTTTGCAGGGGAGAGTCCTTGCCGCCGCCGGCGACATGCAGATAAATAAGACGAGGGGCGGCGACCGAGGGGCCGACGACGGCAGCGATGGCGGCGGAGGCAGAATCCGAGTCGTGTTACTCGAGCGCGTTTCTCGTCGGATGAAGGGAAAGAAGGGGGTAGTAGGAAACAATTAAATAATTGAGCTAGACTTTTATTCTATTTTTTTTACAAAACAAAATCAGATTTGTCTTCTAAATGCCTATGTTAATGCTGAATTTTAACAGGATGATCATGTGGGTGTAAATGTTACTTTTCAGAGCACAGATATTATAAACTTCAATTTTTAGTGAAATTATATCGAAAAAATTAATAACTATTTTTGTCATCATGAAATGTAAATTTTAAATGAATCTTGTGTCGATGTGGTGTTGTGAATGGAGTTATAAAACTGTTTGAATTGAATAGTCCCCTCAAAAATAAATCTAAGCTATATTTTTATAAAAATATATCGAGAATTTAGTAAGATAATAAATTGTATTGAATTCAAACCATAGTTGTCAGAAGAAATATTAATACTTAATTACAATATGAATTCAGGAGCAGATTATATTAATTTTGTAAAACAGCACCAAACATATCTCAAATTCTACGATTCTTATTTAGTTTAAATTCTGCTATCCACCTTACCTTATATTAATGTAATGTCTGAATTTGTTAGTCACCACTGAAATATTAATATAAAGGGATATGTATCGGACACCTAAGTGTTATAACTGAGAGTAACGTGTAATTAATTGACCATACCTAAACCCCAAAAAAGAGGAGGAAGGATTGTCCTGTATTAGGTAACGGAAGGATAGACGGAAGGCTATGGGAGAAAGTTAATAAAGGACACGAGAGAGAGAGAGACAGAGAGAGAGAGAGAGAGAGTCAGACAGACAGATAATAATAAATATTTTATTTACAATCATATGGTTCAAACGTGCGTGAAGAAATAAAGTTGTAAATATTCGTAGATAGAAATCAGACAAAAGGACAAAATTATTGTAAAAATCAGTGGAAGAGTAACAATTGCAAGCGTGGACTTATAGTTTAGTCGAGCAGAATGTCAAAGAAGAGATTAAAACTACTGGGAACAGATAAGCACAGAAAGGTGAAATCTGTCAAACAATTCTCAAAAATGATAACTTATAAAGATATTTATGATAAACAATTTGAAAAAACTCTCCATATGCATCGGTAGTGATCCTGATATTTTTCACACTTACACGTTCCAGTAGTATTTTAAGTGAGCATTTTTGCATGTATGTGGTTGTGGGTGACAATACACAAATTGCTTAGAGAACCTTTTCACTTAGTGTCGCCTGACTTTTGTATACCATTTTGTTATTCCTTTCATCCATTTCTAACGTTTTCCCCCTGTCACGCTCACTTTCACTTAATAACTCTATTAGTTTGACTCTAGAAGGACAACTGAGTTTCCTCGAAACATTTTAATCATCCCGAATTCTCTCTTCTCGAGTCCTCTCTTTCTTTCTTTTCTGTACCTTGATACCCTCTTTCCCTCATTTCCTATCCACTGGAGTTCTCTCCCTCTCATAGACAGCCCAGGGGCGGGCACTGTATCCTCAGTGCGGGTGGGGAGGAGGAGGGGAGAGTAAAAAAAGCAGCCACGTCAGGAAGCGAGGCACTGGCACGGAAAGATAAGATTCGTCCCACCTCTGCTTAATGGGAGGCGGAATACTTTTATTTATTGCAGTAAAGTTGGCGGAGTCTCTGCGCCATTATTTGCCATTCTTTCCCAACGCCCCGGCGCAGGAGTAGGCGCTCTTCGCCCGCGGCACTTGATTCTTACCTACATCTTTCTTCCACTTGTGCGAATCCTGTTCTTCCCTTTTCAGTCTTTTCTTTAGAAACTTTTCTCAGGAAGATATACGGAGAAAATAAATTTCAGACCATTTTCTGTTACGGGTTTATCCTTCGCTAAAGTAAGCAAACCCTCCTCCCTTCTCGAGCTGTTTAGAGCAAATAGAGTTCGAGAAAAATTAGGGAACGGAAACCGAAACATGGCGGGTGCCGCGGGGTGAGTGGTTGGGAACGGCTGGACAAGGGGCGGGGTGAGGGAGGCAGACGGTACGGAGGTAGGGTGGGGCTGAGAGTGGTGTGAAGGAGACGCGACTGTGCCACCCCTAAGATGGGAAAAAGTGTTGAGAAGGTCGAAAGAGAAGGGGAACTTCCCGCCCGCGAAAGGCATCGAACCAGGTTACCAGTCGTAGGCCAGGACGCCATAGAACTAACTGTCACCTTCGACGCGCAGTGAATTGTGCCACCCTGCTTTGATTTATTGGCTTTGAACATGTTTGATTAAGCCGAGAGTTGCAGGATGTTAATAGTTGCTGGCCCTGACTCAGATGAATATTCACACTGTCGCCCGGAATGGAGCATGAAAGCAATGACTAGACGAGGGAGTCGAATGCGTTTGTGGGATATCAAATGCTTATGAGCTTGCTTTCGAAAGACGAGAGAGATTAGAGAATCTTTGATAGCTCAGCCAACCGGTGTGATAATTTCGGGTAGGTCCTATGGGACCGAATCCTTTCAGGGCCACTATAAATTGGTTTGTGGTCAGGTTTTCCACTATGATTAAGTGGACATCCCTAGTGAGTTGTATGGCAGACGAATACCACGACCCAAGTTTTACAACGTGCACTGCACCTACTAAAGACTGACCTTGTTAGAGATGATCTGCATTAGCTTATGTTAAGAATTGAACTTTTTTGATAAGTTCTGATATGATAAGACTCCTCCTTAACATAAGAGGTAGTAAGAAAGGTTTCTGAATGAATTAGTAAATGTACGTTACCACCTTCAGCGATCTTAGGCAGCACGTTCCGTTGAGAAAAATGACTGGATCATCCATTCTGAACCATGAAATCAGCTGTCGTTAGATGCCAGACCTCTGGCAGTGCCTCTCCGCGATATGAGATCAGCAGGCTTATATTTAGAAAAAATAAATAACCAATACTCCACCCAGGAACATTGTCTAGTTGCAGCAATTAGATTAGAGACACAGCACTATAAATCTTCATTATGAATTTAGCTAGTAAAACTGCCTTATGCGATACGTAATTTACATAGAAAGAATTGGTAATGTCGAGGGCTTCCTCTGGAAAGGCAGCTTCCTTGTCAATAGCAATTTGTGGCATCGTGTGGCTAAAAATTCAATACCATAAGCGACAGTATTTAACTTATAAGTTTTTTAGAGGGACTGAAAACTGCTCCCTTCAAAAGAGTTTTTGATAATTAGCATGTTCTTCATTTAATCGAAGTATTCAATACATTTTCTTTGAGTTAACAGAAAAGGCGCGATTGAAACTTCAAATCTTAGAAGTATATCAATTAATTGAGGCTGAATGTTTGAGCCAGCCCAGAGGATGTCGTGTAAACTGTGCCTGGAAGTGGTTTTTACCGAGGCGTGAAAGACAATTCTCAAATTCGTGGTAGCGAATTGGGATTCTATACACAGAAATGCGGAATGTAGTTGCTTATTATACGTTAATGCATACTGCTATGACCAAAC
Source organism: Gryllus bimaculatus (assembly GCA_017312745.1). Lineage (NCBI taxonomy): Eukaryota > Metazoa > Arthropoda > Insecta > Orthoptera > Gryllidae > Gryllus > Gryllus bimaculatus. The sequence goes on along the minus strand of BOPP01000071.1, from coordinate 441,826 downwards.
CTAACAGGGTATCCAAAATGATAGGGATGTCATTAGGTAGTGAGATTTTTTCTTTGAAAACTTCAAAGAACACTGAAGAGTTTAATAATATGTCAACTTTGTTTGACAAATGAAACGTGTCATCTGCTGGTTTGAGATGTGTTGGAATTTTTAACTTTGACAAATCAAGGAACGTTTGAGGCAATTTTAATGAGATAGATGAAACTATTGAACATTGCACTCCAGTTTGCCAATCATTAAAACGAGATTTGAGAGTTACATTCACTTCCCCGTTTGATCCTGATTTTAGATAATTAAATGAATGTATCAAATAGTGACACTTTGTTCTTTGAATATTTAGTAATTGGACGAGGGCTTCCGTTATAAAACAAATTTCACCGCCCGAGTCTAGCAATGCTCTGACTGGTATATTATTATCCATTTTGTCAGTGACTAAAATTATAGCAGTTAGCAAAAAGGCCCGAAATTTCTTTGTTTTAGTAAAGGCCATATGAGAGAAAACCTTCTCAGCCTCTCGGACTTCCGTGCTAACCATAGAGCATTCTCCTTCATCTGGGGAAGATTGAGATTGTACATTAACAAGAGTTCCTACATCCGATTTTGAGGTTATGTTTAAATTCATTATCTGTTTCTTATGATTTGGGTCATGCAAAAGAGAATGATGTTTCAGATTACATACCCTGGACGTCTTTTTGCTACAAGGATGGTCTTTGACAGCTTTGAACAAACAATTGATGCACAATGAATTTTTACGACACACCTGTAATCTTCCTTGCACCGTTAACTGATGAAATTGCACGCACTTAAACAACGGGTGTTTCTCTGGACACAAGATGCATTGACTGGAATCACATACATTTATAGTAAACGCCCTGAGGTCAGGTGCTGTCTGATGAGGTTTTCCAACTGCAACAGAATTAGATTGTGATTTTTGAGAAATGTCTTCATTAAATTCCAATGCATTTGCCCTATGGTTTAAGAAATATAATAATTTTTGTAATCCTGCCATTCTTTGTGCCGAGTTTTTGCCAAGATACCATGATTATCTAGTCTTAAAGTCTGGTTTAGAGAGTATTATATGTTGCAATATTATTTCGCTTAAATCCACATCGAGTGATATCGATTTCAGTCCACACCAATTTGTGGAAATTTGAGAGATGAATTAAGAGAAGATGAACCACTTTGTGTTTGTGGTAAATTGAGCAAATCGTTGATATAGTTCCCTATTATCTTGGTTTTATTTGAGTATCTATCGACTAATAATTCACAAGCTCTGTTAAAGTTATCTCCTGACACATTCAAAGCACTGACAAGCATATACGGTTCACCCTTCAAATGTGAAAGGAGATGCAAATATTTTTCAATATTGCTCAGTGAATTATTTTTCACTACTGCTGTTATGAAGATATCATTAAATTGCATGAACTGATCGTACATACCTGAGCAGGTTGGCAATTTCACATGTGGTAAGCTTCCCATAGGACTTGGCTTAACGACATGTATTTTTTCTGATAATTTGGCCAATTCAGGAAGACATTGGCTTTTAAAATGCATGTATCTGCTTTCTAAATTCTCAAACGACGGGGGTTAAATCATCTAAACCTCCTTGTTTGATAGCTTCGTCAACTGTGAATCTGATATCCTTCCACAATTCTCCACCCCTGTCCAAGAAACATTCTAAATTTGTTCTCCTAAAATCTGCGAGAGAATTTAGATTCTCTTCGATTCTTGTCAATGCTGAATCTAAATATTGCCATTTCGATAAGATCTGCTGTCTTTTAACAGGCATTTTTGGGCTTGCAATTTATGAAATGCTTAAGCTACTTAATTATTCACAAACCACTGTTTTGTGGCTTCTTTAAACAGAAAATAAAGATGTATGAAAGAACCACTATTATTATATGCACACAAACTGAACGTAACACTTATAACCTCACATGTGAATCACAATTATACACTTAAAGAAAAAACAAAAAAAAATTTTCAGATACACCAGCACAACTTATTGTTCCGGGTTTCAGCACCAATGTTCAGGCGGCGAAATAGTCGAAGAAAAGTTGGGAGAGCATTTTGATGGAAACTCCAATGGAACATCGCCTCTTCTATCTCACTAGTTTTTGTCTGACAAGAGTGTTCTGGAAAAGAGACGACACACAATTGACAAAGATTGTTACTTGGAGAAAGAATTAACGAGTATTAAAGAAGTTGTCACAGTTACCTCTGTCCAAACGAAATTAACCCTTTTCTTACGAATTCCGTGGCCTTTTGCTTTGTGTTTCTCCTACATCCAGTGCCTGGCACACTCTGGATCGAACCTTGAAGACGTTCAAGACGCTTTTACTCAGCTTTCCGCATTAGCGTGTGGCGACAATGCGAGCAGGCTTCTGCGATAGAAAATTCATAGTATTTCGACAATGCCAATTTTACGCGGGGGTTTGCCCAGAAGTTGGTGCGATCTTTCGATGACGATCCGAACTAATAGAAAGTAGTTGATAATCGACTTCAAGGAACTTTGTACGAAGAAATGAATGTTTGATCAACAAAGAAGAATTTCGCGCTGCTTTTTGGGGAAAATTAAGACTCAGAAAATTATCTCAGAGGCGACAAATTTAAAATGTATAATCTTTTCCTCTGAAACGCCTTCAAAGAACATCAAACGCTCTGTTAAAAAAACAAGGCGCCAAATTTGAAGTAATTTGGTTGGCAATGTGTCAACAAGGGTAGATGGCGACACGATCTTGAAGATACGGTTGATGAGATAGCACGGACGTAGTGGGAAGGACGCAAGTGGGAGGTAGAAGCTTATAGGTAATAGCGGGAGTTGTCTGCCAAAGGAACAAAATGAGAAAAAGAAGACAAATCCTGAGTAAGAAGACCAAAGAAATAGAAGAGGATTGGAGCTAAAGAAAAGGCGATGAGAGTGAACCAAGTTGGCTCAAGATGGAGAAAAGAGTTTTCTGTAAAGGATGCAGGTTCCAGGAGATAGGCTAACTTAGGAGAGATGTATGAGTGTGTGTAAGAGATTGGGAAAGTGGGAAAGAAGGAGGGAGGACGAGCGGGTGCGAATGTGGGAGAAAGGGAGGATGGAAGAGAGGAAGGGTGGGCGAGAGGTAGCGCGAGAGGGAGTGAGTGAGACAGGAGGAAAAGAGAAGGGAGAGAGATGGAGGGAGAGATGATAAATGGAAGTGCTAGAGTTGAAAGCGAGGAGAGGGCAGCTGATGGCCGGGAGAAGGAAGGCGTGGATTGGTTTGTGGGCATGGTGGAGGCGCAGCGGAGCGGAGGTGTTGCGCGGGGAAGGAGCTGCGAGAGACGTGGCTGCGGGGGTGTGGTCCGGAAAATGGATGGACACGAAGCCACTTAGGGAGGGGCCAGCAGCACCGTGGCACGCATACGAAAGCGCACTGGGGAGCGGCGAGAGGGGATGGGGAGGGGAAAGAAGAAGAAGAAGAAGGGGGGAAGGCGGTGCCAACAGCATCACGGAGGGAGCGCTAAAGACGTGTCAGTGTTCCGCGAAGGCAACCACACGGAACAAGATGAGCGGAGTCACCGCAGAGAACGGGAAGTGCGAGGGGTAAAAAGACATGAATAGCCAAGTTAAGAAGCGAGAGAAAAAAATAGCAGGGAAAAGAAAAGAATACTGAGGTACTTGTGAAGAATAGAAAATTTGGGAAGATGATTGTCGAGATGAAGTGAATGAAGGAGCAAACTTGACAAAACATGAGAGCTCTAAAGAAAAACGCAGCAAACCAATATATTGTTATACGGTGTCATGAACCGTCCGTTAATAAAAAACAATATGCGAAAAAACGCAGGCCTAAATTATTTATGTAATCATAATGTAATTTCGTTGAGGCGCACATTTAATGTTAGATGGTAGAGAGATGTGGAAACAAATAAGAAGAGACACGCATTAGAGACTTCTTTAAACTGCGAATGTGTTTTAATTCATACTCAAACTAATTACTAAATCATATACTAAATCTGACACTGCGATAATAGTGAATTGCAGTTGTAATCGCCCAATTTGTTGAGAGGGTCTTCATTGCATATTGGAGTGGAATGTGGCCGTTATTGAATTTGTCTTTTGTGCGATGAAAAAAGTGCGGCTTGACCCTGCGAGGAATTGCTCCGCTGCGCTGCCTCGAAAGAGGAAGCGTCCGCGCGTTCCCTCGCTGCGTAGCGCAGACACGCGCCACGCCCACCCGCCAGACCTGCCCCGCTCCGCTCCGCTCAACCCGACACGCTCAGCCCAGGCTAGCCCGCCTCGGCCCTGCCCCACCCCGTCTCATCTCTCCCCGCACCTCGTCTCCACGCCGAGCCATCACCGCCACTGC
>BOPP01000071.1:414644-437467 GCA_017312745.1 Gryllus bimaculatus | reverse complement strand
CTTTGCCGCCCTAGCAAACCTGCTCGCAGCACTCATCAGGCGCATCTCTGGCCATCGTACACCTTCCCCGCCACCACGGTCATTCCATCCCCCCACCCGAATACGCGCACTGGCAACACTCAAGCCCAATCCTACCCTAACCTTATCTCCCCTAGTCCCGCCAGTCCTCCACCGCTTACCCAGCCGCGCGCCGGCCTCGCCCTGCTCTGCCCAGCACGCATGCGTGGAACGGTTTGCTTCGCCCTGTTGGTCGCCCATCGCGGTTGGCGGGCACCCTCTCGCCTTAATGGATTTTCTCGCTGACAATAGCGGATTTCAGGCTCGCTCTAAGAGACGCGTCGTCTAGGATGGCGCGTGGAGAAGAGTCCGGAAATAGAGGTACACGATCATAGACCAGTTTAGAAAAATGAAGACGTGGGAGAGGATGTTTTTTGACTGCGAGAAATAAAACGAAGAAATGAAACAAAATTATTGATCATTGAAATAAATATATTGAGTAAAGATAAACAGTTTAAAATGAAGGTGAACAATATGCGAAAAGATACAATGAAAAGGAATTCATGATATAGAATGAGAATATCAAAAATAGAGGAGCGCACATGTGGAGAAAAACAAAAGTCAGAATACATATTCATGTAGGCGGGGTTAAGATACTACATGCAATGTGATGGCTCATTAGGATTGGGTGTGAATTTGCTAAATTACGGGGGAATTTTGAACATTCGCAAGAGTAGGAAATTCCGGCTAATTGAATGCGAATTGCAATGGAGCAAAAGAGGTCCCCAACGTGTTTTGTCAGCTTCCCGATCCTCTTCATCATACCTTTATTAGAACACGACGTACTGATTAATTTATTGACGATTTATCCCTTTATTTCAAGTAATGGTAATAATGCAAAGGTCTGGCTATTTTCCAACTCTCGTTAAACTTAATTCGAAGTCTTTTTTGCCTTGGCATTGATGGATCTTTCACAATGCCAAATAACGAAACACAATTCATCTCTAATAATTATTTTTTATCATTATTTTATTGAAGGTGTCTCATATATTAAAATTTTAGTGCGATAAACGGAGATAATTATGAAATATTAAACTTTTTTAGAAAAATAATATCCAACTGTTAGATTTAAGGAATACAAAGAAACAATAAACTTTTACTTTTGAATAAGATTTTCTTGCTGTTTAAAAGTAAGACTATTAACGTATTCGTCGGAATAGTCGCAAGTCCCAAATGGAAGCCAGAGCCATGCATTTTTTAATTAGAGTGGTATTAATTGGTAGTTTTTTACCTTCAATACATACTTTTTTTGGAAAACGAATTGAAATTGGCGGGCAGGATCGTAATATACCTTTGTTGTAAGAAAGCATTTTCGTGAAATTAAACACAATTGTAGCTCTCTACTTAATCAAACTTGGTAAACTAGGTCTCTTGTTCTTTAATGTGAATATGTTGTTAATTTTTCAGTGAAACATTTGTTTAAATATCTACATTTCATCTCTTTTGGTTATATTAAAGAGAAGTGCTTGTGGAGTCTCTGCAACAGTTACATCGTGAACATTCGTGTACGTGTAGTAATGTTGAACAAATCCAAAAGAATCTTAAATATTAATATAACTTCTGTAGTTTTCAAACTGATTGTGAAACATTATATTCCAGTGGTCCAATACACTATTATAATTTGAGTAATCACTTCTTAAATTTCGTAAATATATTCCTGCATATCTGGATGGGTAATTATGTTTGATAATGTCATTTACTCATTTAAAATAAAAATTCTTTGTTTCTTCTGGTATATAAGTGAAGCTACAGTCAATTAACCTATTTTACTCATGTACTAACGGGGAAATTTTTTTTTTCCCATATTTTTTTTTTCTTAACTTTTTCTCATTTTACGGGGAAATTTTGCTCTCGGTAGTGCCTTAATACATAGATCTTCGCTTTTGATCGGCATCATGTTAAGTTGTTTGCCGCTGGACGTATTTGTAACTGCAGAAAACTTTCTTATCTCTTATTAAATCTCATTAGAAATTACTGTTGCGGCTGCACTCATCGTTGGCGGCAATGCTGTGGCGGCCGCCTCGCGTTCAGCTCAGGAGTTGTGGGCGCTGCGTCTCGAGCAGCGGAGCGCCCGGTAGTGAACAGCTCAGCGTCAAGCAGTGTTAGTTCACATCCCATGTGCCACACCATTCAAGCGGGAGCACGGGCGTAGGTTTCATAGGGCTTGTCGCCCACGCGGGGAAGTCTATCTCTCTACGCGGTGATTAACATTGACAGACTTAAGTTTCCCACTACACTGAACTCACTGCCTATTCATTAAATAAGATAAATTTGAAGTGATTAATTAGCAGTAAAATGAAACTCAAATAGCACAAAGGGCACTTATTAATCGATGCACTGATCATGTGATAAAAAATCCAAATTATCCAACACTCTAAATGTGTATAAAAGTTCCTTGGTAATTCCTAGTAATTAGTTTATTATGGCGTCTCAAGCAAGGATCTATACGTTAGAATAACACAATTATCTCAAAGCACACTCAAGATTTAACAGGCAAAACTTCACTCTCAACAGGAATTCATTAACAAGAGGTCAAGCAGTTATAGTTGAATAAGCTAAATTCAGTGCTTCATTTACACTGAAATGCAATAGCTAACACGCAAAAACAATTTAAATTCTTATTTTCGTATTCTGTCCTATTGCTAATCCATTTCACGAACTTCAGAATAAAAGAGTGAATTCTACTTCTTCTGCTTCTTCTTCTTTCCTTCTTCTTCTTCTTCTTCTTCTTCTCTCAGATAAGAACGGCATCTATTAATATAAAACTGCATTCCTTCTAATATTATACTCAAAAACTGCAAGATATTAAGTAATTTTTGTTGTTTTTATTTCAGAAATGAAACAAATCCAACATTTCATTTTAAAATTCCAAGGTTAGAAGAAGTGTTTTCATCTCCATATTGCTGTGATTGCAATTAATATTATCGAAACTATGTCACCTTTCGTCGATACAAATCAGTTTTAGATATTTTCTTATCGTGATTCAATTCAGGCAAACTTATCAGCTATGTTATATGATATTCATATTTTTTTCTCTCAAAGAAGAAATTAAAACTGATTTCATCTAAACATACTATTGCATCTGTTTACAGAGCGTTCCGCAGTGAACGATTAAATGCAGCTTCTATAACGATGAGCGTCGCCTAAGACCGCATCGCTCTCCCGCTAATATATTCTTACCGGCAGGCAGCTGAGTTGGCATTCACTGCTGGCCGCGGTTTGACTGACACTTTTGTTGTTAAATGTAATTTTGATCGGCGTGTTAGAACAGTTTTCAGCAAGAGATTCATTTAATTCCGTATCATTAATGAATGAAAAATTATTACTAAGTGATTTCAAAAACATTTCGAAATTACTGGTTGAGAACATGTGGGCGATTGAATTGAACTTAAGTCATCAGATAACGAGAATGAACATGGAATATACTGCAAGCTTCACGTAGGCCTTGTAAAAACTATCGGAATTCTGGCGGTCTTTCGATCTTGCGTGTTCAGAAGATTCAAATTAATGTGTGCTGTTAATGTTTTGCAGTTATGAATATCGATGTTTAATAATACGCATTTCATTTCACGTTGCTCATCTTATGACTGACATCTCCAGCCAGTGTAATCATTATTGATCTAGTTGACTTACAGATATTGTTAGTTCAATTGTGAATTCGTTGTAAATAATATTAAATACTATAACTTGTTCAAGTGATTGACTAATTTATAAAAGGTTTTAATTTGACATGTATAATTAACATAAAACTACCACGAATTTGGCTATCTTTTTATAATTTTGGGCTTCTCTGATTGGTCAATCTTGGAAATTTTCACACTACATTCAAAGCTTTCTGTGGGAAAGGGTAACCAAGTTAGTAGATATTCTGGGAGTATGTTTGGCAAGAATTCTCAGTTAATTCAATTGATCAGTAACTTCAGGTAAATGTCTTAAATAGGAAATCTGCAGGAGACGGCGGGACGGCCTACGCCAGGAAATAAAATAGCTAAATAAACGTCGGATAGATTAAATTGTACTCGCTTCTGAAACAGGTTTTTCCCCCTTCAGGGTTTTTTTTTCCTGAGACGTAACCTTGTGGTCTCTTTTCGCGGCTTTGATGCGATGGAGCGACCCATTTGGGGTGAATACCAGAATGAAAGATTAGAACGCGAAAGGATGTAGGTATTGCAATGGCTTAAAGCCTTCGGCCTAGCCACGATAGGACTTCAAATAATCTAATTCGTTTGTAAATAATTTTACCTATTAAATAAAAATAATAAATAAAATAAATATGAAAAATCAAGTCCGGGGTTCTTAAAAATAAGATAAAAGATGGGTTAAAAACTGCTAATAAATTGTATTCTCACCTGTCGTCAAAGGAGTTAAATAGTATATTCAAATTAATGACAAAGATGAATGGTTTTTAATGATCACTGTGCAGTTTTTAGCCTTGAAATGAAAATTGAAATGTTTTTTTCAATTATATACCAAAAAATTTCACCTGACACTTTATTGACTTTCATATGACACTTTATTATGATTTTATTTACTTTGAATAATGTGAAGTTTTCAGCTCAATTCATAAGCAGTTTTTGTCAATAACTGGCAGAAGTTTATATGCATCGCAATCACAGCTCTACACAAATCTTGCAATAAAAAAGAATGTCTTCTTGCCACTGATGCTCTGTCACTTCTCCCTTCTGGGTGGGCTCATAGCTAAAGTTGCTTAAAGCTGTTTGACTCTACATTAAATATTTAACAAAAATAAATTACTATAAAATAAAGTAATTAAAATGTTAAGTAAAATTGACAATTAAATAATTTATAAATATCTATTTTGCTATTAAAATTGTTAATTTAACTATTATATATAATGTTAGGCATCTAATATTTCAATGAATTGATATAATATAATATTAAATGAATAATGGAAATTCTCGTGTGGGAGTGAAATGCGTTCACGTCTACTCTTCCTGTGTCGACGATATCAAAAGGTTCAAGAGGCGAGAAGGCTCGGCCAGCAACCTCTCTCTGGGGTGCCAGGCCGAAATATACAAAACAGTCCATAAAACGCAACTGTTTCGTTGCAAACTCGGCAAAAGGCCCGCCGGGGGGTTCGCCAACATAAGAGAAGCCATGTTAGCTGCACCTCTCTTTTCTGGCAGGTGGAACTCTCACAAAAAAAGTCTAACTGGAACACAGTTATGCGTATAATTATTAAGTTTTAAAAATAGTAACGCTTGAATATAGTTTCAGATTCTTCAAAACGATGTTTATCACTATAAATAAAAAAATTTTCATTGAAGCTTTCTTCTTGTCCGAATGACAGAAGACATTAGGTTGTGCGCCAACAGCGCCACGACACGTTAGCCGCAACGTTCGTGAATGAAATGAATCATTTTCTGCCTGTTTAATCATGGGCGCGCCTCCAAGTATGAATCATGTGGTTGGCATCAGTGGCTGTCAATAATCCTGTACATGATGAACGCTCTGTAATATAGGCTATCTAATTAAAAATGACAATTTATAGAAATCTGTGCACTTGAACTCAATAGACAACGACCTCAATAGGAATATCTGAAACTGGAATAAACTTTTATAGTATTGTGAAATTAAATTTCCTTTTAAATTACTTTCTGTACAGTGTAAAAAATTGCAAAAACTTCAATCAACACAATCGAAACCTGTAGCATTTGAATCTGGGCATTTGGTGAGATATACTGGAAAACATTCATTATTCAAATGTAAAAAAAGCAAGAACTTCTATCCTCAATGTTGTAAATGTCATAGAAATCATTACTGTTTAACTACCGAAGATTATATTTTCTTTTAAGAAATAACTTTAATTTCCCCAGCCGCGCCCGCCCGGCCTCGCCCTGCCTCCTGCCCCAGCACGCCATGCGTGGCACCGGTTTGCTTCGCCCTGTTGCGTCAGCCCCAATCCGTTGCGCGGCACCCAGTCTCGCCTTAATGGATTTTCTCCTGACAAATAGCGATCTTCAGGCCTCGCTCTTCAGAGACGCGTCGTCTAGGATGGCGCGTGGAGAAGAGTCGGAAATAAGAGGTACACGACTCATAGAACGAGTAGAAAATGAAGACGTGGGAGGAGGATGTTTTTTGACTGCGAGAAATAAAACGAGAAATGAAACAAAATTATTGAATCATTGAAATAAATGTATTGAGTAAAGAATAAAACAGTTTAAAATGAAGGTGACAATATGCGAACAAGATACAATGAAAAGGAATTCATGATAAGAATGAGAATATCAAAAATAGAGGAGCACATGTGGAGAAAACAAAAGTCAGATACATCATTCATGGTAGGCGGGTACATACTACATGCAATGTGATGCTCATTAAGATTGTGTGAATTTGCTAATTACGGGAATTTTGATATTCGCAAGAGTAGTAATTTCGGCTAATTGATGCCGGATTGCAATGAGCAAAAGAGGTCCCCAACGTGTTTTGTCAGCTCTCCCGATCCTCTTCATCATACCTTTATTAGAACCACGACGTTATTGATTAATTTATTGACTGATTTATCCCTTTATTTTACAAGTATGGTATAATGCGAAAGGTCTGGCATATTTTCACTCTCGTTAACTTAATTCGAAGTCTTTTTGCCTTTGGCATTGATAGTGATTTTCACAATGCCAATAACCGAAACACATTCAATCTCTATAAATTATTTTTTATCATTATTTTATTGAAGGTGTCTCATATATTAAAATTTTAGTGCGAATAAAAGGGAGATATTAATGAAATATTAACTTTTTTAGAAAATAATATCCAACTGTTAACGATTTAAGGAATACAAAAGAAACAATAAACTTTTACTTTGAATAAGATTTCTTGGCTGTTTTAAAGTAAGACTATTCGTCGAATAGTCGCCAAAGTCAAATGGAAGCCAGAGCCATGCATTTTATTAGAGTGGTATTAATTGTAGGTTTTTTACCTTCATACATACTTTTTTGAAAACGAATTGAAATTTGCGGGCAGGAGTAATATACACTTTGTTGTAGAAAGCATTTTCGTGAAATTACAAATTGCTAGCTCTCTACTTAATCAAACTTGGTAAATCGTTCATCTTGTTCTTTAATGTTGGAATATGTTCGTTAATTTTTTCAGTGAAACATTTGTTTAATAATTAACCATTTAATCTCTTTTGGTTTATATTAAAGAGAAGTGCTTGTGGAGTCTCTGCAACAGTTACATCGTCGAACATTCAGTGTAACGTATGTAAGTAAATGTGAACAAACTCCAAAAGAATCCTTAAATATTAATATAACTCTGTAGTTTCAAACTGATTTGTGAAACATTATATTCCAGTGGTCCCAATAAACCCATATTTAATTTTGAGTAATCACTTCTTAAATTTCGAAATATATTCTGCATATCTTGATGGGTATTAATGTTTGATAATGTCATTTACTAATTTAAAATAAAAATTCCTTTGTTTCTTCTGGTATATAAGTGTATACCAGTCAATTAACCATTTTACCTCGATGTACTAACGAAAATTTCTTTTCCCATATTTTTTCTTTAAGTTTTTCTCATTTTAGGAAATTTTGCTTCTCCGTAGTGTCCTTATACATAGATCTTCGCTTTTGATCGGCATCATGGTTAAGTTGTTTTGCCGCTGGACTTATTTGTAACCTTCAAGAAAACTTTCTTATCTTCTTATTAAAATCTCATTAGAAATTACCTGTGCGCTCACTCATCGTGGCGCATGTTGTGCCGGCCGCTCGTGGTTCAAGCTCAAGGAGTTGGTGGGCGCTGCGTTCTCGAGCAGCGAGCGCCGCGCTAGGGAACAGTTCAGCGTCAAGCAGTGCTTAGTTCACATCCCAGTGCCAACCCCACTTCAGCGGGAGCACGGGCGTGTTTCATAGGGCTGTCGCCCCACGCGGCGGAAGTCTATTCTTCTCTACCGTGTTAACATTGACAGACTTAAGTTCTCCCACTACAAACTGAACTCAACTGCCTATTCATTAAATAAGATAAATTGAAGTGATAATAGCAGTAAAAATGGAAACCTCAAATAGCCCAACAGGGCAACTTATAATCGATGCACTCAATGTGATAAAAAATCCAAATTATCCCAACACTTCAAATGTGTATAAAGTTCTTGTAATTCCTAGTAATTAGTTTATTATGGCGTCTCAAGCAAGGATCTATACTTTAGAATAACACATTATCTCAACCAGCACACTCAAGATTTACAGCAAAAACTTCACTCTCAACAGGAATTCATTAATCAAAGTCAAGCAGTTATAGTGAATACAAGCTAAATCTTCCAGTGCTTCATTACCACCTGAAAATGCAATAGCTAACGCAAACAATTTAATTCTTCATTTTCGTATTCTGTTCCTATTGCTAATCCATTTCACGAACTTCCAGAATAAAGAGATGATTCTACTTCTTCTTCTTCTTCTTCTTCTTCTTCTTCTTCTTCTTCTTCTTCTTCTCAAGATAAGAACCAATCTAATTAATATAAAACTGCCATTCCTCTAATTATTATATCAAAAACTGCCAAGATATTAAGTAATTTTGTTGTCTTTATTTCAGAAATGAAACAAATCTCAAAATTTCATTTTATTACCAAGGTTAGAAGTGTTTACATCTCCATGTTCTTTGATTCAATTAATAATTATCGAAACTATGTCACCTTTCGCGATACAAATCAAGTTATATATTTTTCTTATCGTGATCCAATTCAGCAAACATTATCAGGTATGTTATATGATATTCATATTTTCTACTCAAACGAAGAAATTAAAACTGAATTATCTAAAACATACTATTGCATCTGTACAGAGCGTTCAGGGCAGTGAACGATTAAAATGACAGCTTCTATAACAGATGAGCGTCGCCTAAGACCGCATCGCTCTCCGCTAATATATTCTTACCGGCAGGCAGCTGAGTTGGCATTCACTGCTGGCCGCGGTTTGACTGACACTTTTGTTGTTAAATGTAATTTTGATCGGCGTGTTAGAACAGTTTTCAGCAAGAGATTCATTTAATTCCGTATCATTAATGAATGAAAAATTATTACTAAGTGATTTCAAAAACATTTCGAAATTACTGGTTGAGAACATGTGGGCGATTGAATTGAACTTAAGTCATCAGATAACGAGAATGAACATGGAATATACTGCAAGCTTCACGTAGGCCTTGTAAAAACTATCGGAATTCTGGCGGTCTTTCGATCTTGCGTGTTCAGAAGATTCAAATTAATGTGTGCTGTTAATGTTTTGCAGTTATGAATATCGATGTTTAATAATACGCATTTCATTTCACGTTGCTCATCTTATGACTGACATCTCCAGCCAGTGTAATCATTATTGATCTAGTTGACTTACAGATATTGTTAGTTCAATTGTGAATTCGTTGTAAATAATATTAAATACTATAACTTGTTCAAGTGATTGACTAATTTATAAAAGGTTTTAATTTGACATGTATAATTAACATAAAACTACCACGAATTTGGCTATCTTTTTATAATTTTGGGCTTCTCTGATTGGTCAATCTTGGAAATTTTCACACTACATTCAAAGCTTTCTGTGGGAAAGGGTAACCAAGTTAGTAGATATTCTGGGAGTATGTTTGGCAAGAATTCTCAGTTAATTCAATTGATCAGTAACTTCAGGTAAATGTCTTAAATAGGAAATCTGCAGGAGACGGCGGGACGGCCTACGCCAGGAAATAAAATAGCTAAATAAACGTCGGATAGATTAAATTGTACTCGCTTCTGAAACAGGTTTTTCCCCCTTCAGGGTTTTTTTTTCCTGAGACGTAACCTTGTGGTCTCTTTTCGCGGCTTTGATGCGATGGAGCGACCCATTTGGGGTGAATACCAGAATGAAAGATTAGAACGCGAAAGGATGTAGGTATTGCAATGGCTTAAAGCCTTCGGCCTAGCCACGATAGGACTTCAAATAATCTAATTCGTTTGTAAATAATTTTACCTATTAAATAAAAATAATAAATAAAATAAATATGAAAAATCAAGTCCGGGGTTCTTAAAAATAAGATAAAAGATGGGTTAAAAACTGCTAATAAATTGTATTCTCACCTGTCGTCAAAGGAGTTAAATAGTATATTCAAATTAATGACAAAGATGAATGGTTTTTAATGATCACTGTGCAGTTTTTAGCCTTGAAATGAAAATTGAAATGTTTTTTTCAATTATATACCAAAAAATTTCACCTGACACTTTATTGACTTTCATATGACACTTTATTATGATTTTACTTACTTTTGAATAATGTGAGTTTTCAGCTTCAATTTATAGGCAGTTTTGTCAATAACTGAAGAAGTTTCTATTTTGCATCGCATCATCAGCTCTACCACAAATCTTGCAATAAAAAAGATGTCTTCTTGGCACTGATGCTCTGTCACTTCTCCCTTCTGCGGTGGACTCATTGCTAAAGTTGCTTAAAAGCTGTTGACTACATTAAATATTTACAAAAATAAATCTACTATAACAAATAATCAATTCATTGAAATATTAGATGCCTAACATTATATATAATAGTTAAATTAACAATTTTAATAGCAAAATAGATATTTATAAATTATTTAATTGTCAATTTTACTTAACATTTTAATTACTTTATTTTATAGTAATTTATTTTTGTTAAATATTTAATGTAGAGTCAAACAGCTTTAAGCAACTTTAGCTATGAGCCCACCCAGAAGGGAGAAGTGACAGAGCATCAGTGGCAAGAAGACATTCTTTTTTATTGCAAGATTTGTGTAGAGCTGTGATTGCGATGCATATAAACTTCTGCCAGTTATTGACAAAAACTGCTTATGAATTGAGCTGAAAACTTCACATTATTCAAAGTAAATAAAATCATAATAAAGTGTCATATGAAAGTCAATAAAGTGTCAGGTGAAATTTTTTGGTATATAATTGAAAAAAACATTTCAATTTTCATTTCAAGGCTAAAAACTGCACAGTGATCATTAAAAACCATTCATCTTTGTCATTAATTTGAATATACTATTTAACTCCTTTGACGACAGGTGAGAATACAATTTATTAGCAGTTTTTAACCCATCTTTTATCTTATTTTTAAGAACCCCGGACTTGATTTTTCATATTTATTTTATTTATTATTTTTATTTAATAGGTAAAATTATTTACAAACGAATTAGATTATTTGAAGTCCTATCGTGGCTAGGCCGAAGGCTTTAAGCCATTGCAATACCTACATCCTTTCGCGTTCTAATCTTTCATTCTGGTATTCACCCCAAATGGGTCGCTCCATCGCATCAAAGCCGCGAAAAGAGACCACAAGGTTACGTCTCAGGAAAAAAAAACCCTGAAGGGGGAAAAACCTGTTTCAGAAGCGAGTACAATTTAATCTATCCGACGTTTATTTAGCTATTTTATTTCCTGGCGTAGGCCGTCCCGCCGTCTCCTGCAGATTTCCTATTTAAGACATTTACCTGAAGTTACTGATCAATTGAATTAACTGAGAATTCTTGCCAAACATACTCCCAGAATATCTACTAACTTGGTTACCCTTTCCCACAGAAAGCTTTGAATGTAGTGTGAAAATTTCCAAGATTGACCAATCAGAGAAGCCCAAAATTATAAAAAGATAGCCAAATTCGTGGTAGTTTTATGTTAATTATACATGTCAAATTAAAACCTTTTATAAATTAGTCAATCACTTGAACAAGTTATAGTATTTAATATTATTTACAACGAATTCACAATTGAACTAACAATATCTGTAAGTCAACTAGATCAATAATGATTACACTGGCTGGAGATGTCAGTCATAAGATGAGCAACGTGAAATGAAATGCGTATTATTAAACATCGATATTCATAACTGCAAAACATTAACAGCACACATTAATTTGAATCTTCTGAACACGCAAGATCGAAAGACCGCCAGAATTCCGATAGTTTTTACAAGGCCTACGTGAAGCTTGCAGTATATTCCATGTTCATTCTCGTTATCTGATGACTTAAGTTCAATTCAATCGCCCACATGTTCTCAACCAGTAATTTCGAAATGTTTTTGAAATCACTTAGTAATAATTTTTCATTCATTAATGATACGGAATTAAATGAATCTCTTGCTGAAAACTGTTCTAACACGCCGATCAAAATTACATTTAACAACAAAAGTGTCAGTCAAACCGCGGCCAGCAGTGAATGCCAACTCAGCTGCCTGCCGGTAAGAATATATTAGCGGGAGAGCGATGCGGTCTTAGGCGACGCTCATCGTTATAGAAGCTGCATTTAATCGTTCACTGCGGAACGCTCTGTAAACAGATGCAATAGTATGTTTAGATGAAATCAGTTTTAATTTCTTCTTTGAGAGAAAAAAATATGAATATCATATAACATAGCTGATAAGTTTGCCTGAATTGAATCACGATAAGAAAATATCTAAAACTGATTTGTATCGACGAAAGGTGACATAGTTTCGATAATATTAATTGCAATCACAGCAATATGGAGATGAAAACACTTCTTCTAACCTTGGAATTTTAAAATGAAATGTTGGATTTGTTTCATTTCTGAAATAAAAACAACAAAAATTACTTAATATCTTGCAGTTTTTGAGTATAATATTAGAAGGAATGCAGTTTTATATTAATAGATGCCGTTCTTATCTGAGAGAAGAAGAAGAAGAAGAAGAAGAAGGAAAGAAGAAGAAGCAGAAGAAGTAGAATTCACTCTTTTATTCTGAAGTTCGTGAAATGGATTAGCAATAGGACAGAATACGAAAATAAGAATTTAAATTGTTTTTGCGTGTTAGCTATTGCATTTCAGTGTAAATGAAGCACTGAATTTAGCTTATTCAACTATAACTGCTTGACCTCTTGTTAATGAATTCCTGTTGAGAGTGAAGTTTTGCCTGTTAAATCTTGAGTGTGCTTTGAGATAATTGTGTTATTCTAACGTATAGATCCTTGCTTGAGACGCCATAATAAACTAATTACTAGGAATTACCAAGGAACTTTTATACACATTTAGAGTGTTGGATAATTTGGATTTTTTATCACATGATCAGTGCATCGATTAATAAGTGCCCTTTGTGCTATTTGAGTTTCATTTTACTGCTAATTAATCACTTCAAATTTATCTTATTTAATGAATAGGCAGTGAGTTCAGTGTAGTGGGAAACTTAAGTCTGTCAATGTTAATCACCGCGTAGAGAGATAGACTTCCCCGCGTGGGCGACAAGCCCTATGAAACCTACGCCCGTGCTCCCGCTTGAATGGTGTGGCACATGGGATGTGAACTAACACTGCTTGACGCTGAGCTGTTCACTACCGGGCGCTCCGCTGCTCGAGACGCAGCGCCCACAACTCCTGAGCTGAACGCGAGGCGGCCGCCACAGCATTGCCGCCAACGATGAGTGCAGCCGCAACAGTAATTTCTAATGAGATTTAATAAGAGATAAGAAAGTTTTCTGCAGTTACAAATACGTCCAGCGGCAAACAACTTAACATGATGCCGATCAAAAGCGAAGATCTATGTATTAAGGCACTACCGAGAGCAAAATTTCCCCGTAAAATGAGAAAAAGTTAAGAAAAAAAAAATATGGGAAAAAAAAAATTTCCCCGTTAGTACATGAGTAAAATAGGTTAATTGACTGTAGCTTCACTTATATACCAGAAGAAACAAAGAATTTTTATTTTAAATGAGTAAATGACATTATCAAACATAATTACCCATCCAGATATGCAGGAATATATTTACGAAATTTAAGAAGTGATTACTCAAATTATAATAGTGTATTGGACCACTGGAATATAATGTTTCACAATCAGTTTGAAAACTACAGAAGTTATATTAATATTTAAGATTCTTTTGGATTTGTTCAACATTACTACACGTACACGAATGTTCACGATGTAACTGTTGCAGAGACTCCACAAGCACTTCTCTTTAATATAACCAAAAGAGATGAAATGTAGATATTTAAACAAATGTTTCACTGAAAAATTAACAACATATTCACATTAAAGAACAAGAGACCTAGTTTACCAAGTTTGATTAAGTAGAGAGCTACAATTGTGTTTAATTTCACGAAAATGCTTTCTTACAACAAAGGTATATTACGATCCTGCCCGCCAATTTCAATTCGTTTTCCAAAAAAAGTATGTATTGAAGGTAAAAAACTACCAATTAATACCACTCTAATTAAAAAATGCATGGCTCTGGCTTCCATTTGGGACTTGCGACTATTCCGACGAATACGTTAATAGTCTTACTTTTAAACAGCAAGAAAATCTTATTCAAAAGTAAAAGTTTATTGTTTCTTTGTATTCCTTAAATCTAACAGTTGGATATTATTTTTCTAAAAAAGTTTAATATTTCATAATTATCTCCGTTTATCGCACTAAAATTTTAATATATGAGACACCTTCAATAAAATAATGATAAAAAATAATTATTAGAGATGAATTGTGTTTCGTTATTTGGCATTGTGAAAGATCCATCAATGCCAAGGCAAAAAAGACTTCGAATTAAGTTTAACGAGAGTTGGAAAATAGCCAGACCTTTGCATTATTACCATTACTTGAAATAAAGGGATAAATCGTCAATAAATTAATCAGTACGTCGTGTTCTAATAAAGGTATGATGAAGAGGATCGGGAAGCTGACAAAACACGTTGGGGACCTCTTTTGCTCCATTGCAATTCGCATTCAATTAGCCGGAATTTCCTACTCTTGCGAATGTTCAAAATTCCCCCGTAATTTAGCAAATTCACACCCAATCCTAATGAGCCATCACATTGCATGTAGTATCTTAACCCCGCCTACATGAATATGTATTCTGACTTTTGTTTTTCTCCACATGTGCGCTCCTCTATTTTTGATATTCTCATTCTATATCATGAATTCCTTTTCATTGTATCTTTTCGCATATTGTTCACCTTCATTTTAAACTGTTTATCTTTACTCAATATATTTATTTCAATGATCAATAATTTTGTTTCATTTCTTCGTTTTATTTCTCGCAGTCAAAAAACATCCTCTCCCACGTCTTCATTTTTCTAAACTGGTCTATGATCGTGTACCTCTATTTCCGGACTCTTCTCCACGCGCCATCCTAGACGACGCGTCTCTTAGAGCGAGCCTGAAATCCGCTATTGTCAGCGAGAAAATCCATTAAGGCGAGAGGGTGCCCGCCAACCGCGATGGGCGACCAACAGGGCGAAGCAAACCGTTCCACGCATGCGTGCTGGGCAGAGCAGGGCGAGGCCGGCGCGCGGCTGGGTAAGCGGTGGAGGACTGGCGGGACTAGGGGAGATAAGGTTAGGGTAGGATTGGGCTTGAGTGTTGCCAGTGCGCGTATTCGGGTGGGGGGATGGAATGACCGTGGTGGCGGGGAAGGTGTACGATGGCCAGAGATGCGCCTGATGAGTGCTGCGAGCAGGTTTGCTAGGGCGGCAAAGGCAGTGGCGGTGGATGGCTCGCGTGGAGACGAGGTATGCGGGAGAGATAGACGGGGTGCGGCAGGCCGAGCGGCTAAAGGCACTGGGCTGAAGCGTGTTCAGGTTGAGCGGACGGGAGCGGGGCAAGGTCTCTGGCGGGTGGCGTGGCGCGTGTCTGCGCTACGCAGCGAGAACGCGCGGACCTTCCCTTCGAGCAGCGCAGCGGAGCAATTCACTCGCAGGGTCAAGCCGCACTTTTTTCATCGCACAAAAAGTACAATTCAAATAACGGCCACATTCCACTCCAATATCAATGGAGGGACCCTCTCAACAAATTGGGCGATTACCAACTGCAATTCAACTATTATCGCCGCAGTGTCAGATTTAGTAATATGATTTTAGTAATTAGTTTTGAGTATGAAATTAAAAACACAATTCGCAGTTTTAAAGAAGTCTCTTAATGCGTGTCTCTTCTTATTTGTTTCCACATCTCTTCTACCAGTCTAACATTAAATGTGCGCCCAAAACCGAAAATTACATTATGATTACATAAATAATTTAGGCCTGCGTTTTTTCGGCATATGTTTTTTATTAACGGACGGCTGCAATGACACCGTATAACAATATAGGTTTGCGCGTTTTTTCTTTAGAGCTCTCATGTTTGTCAAGTTTGCTCCTTCATTCACTTTCATCTCGACAATCATTCCCAAAATTTCTATTCTTCACAAGTACTCCAAAGTATTCTTTTCTTTCCCTGGCTATTTTTTCTCTCGCTTCTTAACTGCTATTCATTGTCTTTTTACCCCTCGACACTTCCCCTTCTCTGCGTGATCCGCCTCCTCTTGTCCGTGTGGTTGCCTCGCGGAATCCTGACAACGTCTTTAACCGCTCCCCTTCCGTGATGCTGTTGCACCGCCTTCCCCCCCTTCTTCTTCTGCTTCTTTCCCCTCCCCATCCCCTCTCAGCCGCTCCCAGTGCGCTTCGTATCCGTGCCACGCGTGCTGCTGGCCCCTCCCTAAGTGCTTCGTTGTCCATCCATTTTCCGGGACCACACCCCCGCAGGCCACGTCTCTCGCAGCTCCTTCCCGCGCAACACCTCACGCTCCGCTTCCGCCTCCACCATGCCCCACAAGCAACCACGCCTTCCTTCTCCCGCCATCAGCTGCCCTCTCCTCGCTTCCAACTCTAGCACTTCCATTTATCATCTCTCCCCTCATCTCTCTCCCTTCTCTTTTCCTCCTGTCTCACTCACTCCCTCTCGCGCTACCTCTCGCCCACCCTTCCTCTCTTCCATCCTCCCTTTCTCCCACATCGCACCGCTCGTCCTCCCTCCTTCTTCCCACTTCCCAATCTCTTACACACACTCATACAATCTCTCCAAGTTAGCTATCTTCCTGGAAACCTGCATCCTTTTACAGAAAACTCTTTTCTCCATCTTGACCTACTTTTTCACTCTCATCGCCTTTTCTTTAGCTCAATCCTCTTCTATTGCTTTGTCTTCTTACTCAGGATTTGATCTCTTTTTCTCAATTTGTTCCTTTGCAGTCCGCTCTTACCTATAAGCTTCACCTCCCACTTGCGTCCTTCCCACTACCTCCGTGCTATCTCATCAACCTTATCTCCAAGATCGTGTCGCTATCTACCCTTGTGACAATGGGCAACCAAATTACTTCAAATTTGGCGCCTTGTTTTTCTTTAACAGAGCGTTTTTGATGTTTCTTTGAAGGCGTTTTTAGAGAAAAGATTATATCATTTTTTAAATTTGTCGCCTCTGAGATAATTTTCTGAGTTTATTAATTTTCCCAAAAAGCAGCGCGAAATTCTTCTTGTGATCAAACATTCATTTCTTACGTACAAAGTTCCTTGAAGTCGATTGTCAACTACTTTCTATCTAGTTCGGATCGTCACGAAAGATCCACCAGCTTCTGGGCAAACCCCCGCGTAAAAATTGCATTGTCGAAATACTATAATTCTATCGCAGAAAGCCTGCTCGCATTGTCGCCACACGCTAATGCGGAAAAGCGAGTAAAAGCGTTCATTGAACGTCTTCAAGCGTTCATCCAGAGTGTGCCAGCCACTGGATGTAGGAGAAACACCAAACCCAAGCCACCCGGAATTCAGTAAGAAAAGGTAATTTCGCTTGGACAGAGTAACTGTGACAAACTTCAATACTCGTTAATTCTTTCTCCAAGTAAAACAATCTTTGTCAATTGTGTGTCGGCTCTTTTGCAGAACAGCTCTTTGTCAGACAAAAACTAGTGAGCATAGAAAGGCGATGTATCCATTGCAAATTCCATCCAAAATTGCTCTCCCAACTTTTCTCTTCGACTATTTCGCGCCTGAACATTGGTGCCTGAAACCCGGGGACAATAAGTTGTCTGGCTGTATCTGAATTTTTTTTGTTTTTTCTTTAAGTGTATAATAGTGTATTCACATGTGTGAGGTTATAAGAGTTACGTTCATTTTGTGTGTATAGAATAATAGTGGGTTCTTTTCATACATCTTATATGTTCTGTTTAAAGAAGCCACAAAATCAGATTTGTGAATAGTTAAGTAGCATAAGCATTTCATAAATTGCAGCCCCAAAATGCCTGTTAAAGACGAGCATATTCTTATCGAAATGCAATAGTTTAGATTCAACATTGACAAGAATCGAAAGAGAATCTAAATTCTCTCGCAGATTTTTAGACAGAACAATTTAGAATGTTTCTTGGACAGGGTGGAGAATTGTGTGAAGATATAGAATTCACAGGGACGAAGCCTTATCAAACAAGGAGGTTTAGATGATTAAACCCCCGTCGTTTAGAATTTAGAAGCAGGAACATGCATTTTAAAAACCCAAGTCTTCCTGAATTTGGCCAAATTTCCCAGAAAAAATACATGTCGTTAAGCCAAGTCCTATGGGAAGCTTACCACATGTGAAATTGCAACCTGCTCAGTATGTTACGATCAGTTCATGCAATTTATATGCATATTCTTCATAACAAGCCAGTAGTGAAAATAATTCACTGAGCAATATTGAAAAATATTTGCATCTCCTTTCACATTTGAAGGTGAACCGTATATGCTTGTCAGCGCTTTGAATGTGTCAAGGAGATAACTTTAACCCAGAGCTTGTGAACTTATTTAGTCGATAGATACCAAAATAAAACCAAGATTAATAGAAAACTTATATCAACGATGTGCTCAATTTTACCACCAACACAAAGTGGTTCATTTCTCTTAATTCATCTCTCAAATTTCCACAATTTGTGTGCGACTGAAATCAATATCACTCCTATGTGATTAGCGAAATAATATTGCAAACATATAAATACTCCTAAAACCAGACTTTAAGACTAGATAATCATGGTATCTTTGCAAAACTCGCGCACAAAGATGCAGATTACAAAAATTATTATATTTCTTAAAACCATAGCGCAAATGCATGGAATTTAATGAAACATTTCTCAAAAATCAACAATCTAATTCTGTTGCGTTTGAAAAACCTCATCAGACAGCCACCTGACCTCAGGGCGTTTACTATAAATGTATGTGATTCCAGTCAATGCATCTTGTGTCCAGAGAAACACCCCGTTGTTTTAAAGTGCGGTGCAATTTCCATCAATTAACCGGTGCAAAAGGAAGATTACAGGTGTGTCGTAAAAATTCATGTTGCATCCCCAAATTGTTTGTTCAAAGCTGTCAAAGACCATCCTTGCCTAGCGAAAAAGACGTCCAGGGTATGTAATCTGAAAACATCATTCTCTTTTGCATACCCAAATCATAGAAAACAGATAATGAATTTAAAACATTAAACCTCAAAAGCGATGTAGGAACTCTTGTTAAGTACAATCTCAAATTCTTCCCCCAGATGAAGGAGAATGCTCATTGGTTAGCACGGAAGTCCGAGAGGCTGAGAAGGTTTTCTCCTCATATGGCCTTTACTAAAACAAAGAAATTTCGCCGGCCTTTTTGACTAACTGCTATAATTTTAGTCACTGACAAAATGGGATAATAATATACCAGGCAGAGCATTGCCTAGACTCGGGCGGGTGAAATTCTGTTTTATACGGAAGCCTCGTCCAATTACTAAATATTCAAAGAACCAACAGTGTCACTATTTGATACATTCATTTAATTATCTAAATCAGGATCAAACGGAAGTGAATGTAACTCCTCAAATCCCTCGTTTTAATTGAATTGGCAAAACTGGAGTGCCCCAATGTGCAATAGTTTCATCTATCCATTAAAATTTGCCTCAAAAACGTTTCCATTGATTGTCAAAGTTTAAAAATTCCAACACCATCTCAAACCAGCAGCATGACACGTTTCATTTGCAGAACAAAGTTGACCATATTATTAAACTCTTTCAGTGTTCTTTGAATTTTCAAAAGAAAAATCTCCTTCACTACCTAAATGAACATCCCTATCATTTGGATTACCCTGTAGTTTGGTCATAGCAGTATGCATTAAAACGTATAATAAGCAACTACATTTTTCCGCATTTCTGTTGAGAGAATCCCCAATTCGCTACCACGAATTGATAAATTGTCTTCACGCCTCCGTAAAAACCACTTCCAGGCCAACAGTTTACACGACATCCTCTGGCGGCTGGCTCAAACATTCAAGCCTGAATTAATTGATTATTTACTTCTAAGATTTGGAGTTTCCGAATCGCCGCCTTTTCTGTTAACTCCCAAAGAAAATTATTGCAATTACTTTCGATTAAATGAAAAAACATGCTAATTATCAAAAACCTGTGAAGGAAGCAGTTTTCAGTCCCTCTAAAAAAACTTATAAGCTTAAATACTTGCGCGCTTTATAGTATTTGAATTTTTAGCCACACGATGCCACAAATTGCCTATTGACAAGGAAGCTGCCTGTCCAGAGCAAGCCCTCGAACAATTACCAATTCTTTCTATGTAAATTACGTATCGCATTAAAGGCAGTTTTACTAGCTAATTCAAATGAAGATTGTATAAGTGCTGTGTCCCTAATCTAATTGCTGCACCCTAGACAATGATTCCTGGGTTAGTATGGGTATTTATTTTTTTCTTTAAATTATAAGCCTTGCTATCTCATATCGCGGAGAGCACTCCCAGAGGTCTTGCATCTAACGGACAGC
Source organism: Gryllus bimaculatus (assembly GCA_017312745.1). NCBI lineage: Eukaryota > Metazoa > Arthropoda > Insecta > Orthoptera > Gryllidae > Gryllus > Gryllus bimaculatus. The sequence goes on along the minus strand of BOPP01000071.1, from coordinate 416,905 downwards.
TGGTTTCATGGTTCAGAATGGATGATCCAGCCATTTTTCTCACGGAACGTGCTTGTCCTAAGATCGCTGAAGTGGTAACGTAACATTTACTAATTCATTCAGAAACCTTTCTTACTACCTCTTATGTTAAGAGAGTCTTATCATATCAAACTTATCAAAAAAGTTCATTCTAACATAAGCTAATGCAGATCAATCTCTAACAGGCAGTCTTTAGTAAGGTGCATGCCACGTTGTAAAACTTGGGTCGTGTATTTCGTCTGCCATACAACTCACTAGGGAGTCTACTTATCATAGTGGAAAAACCTGACCACCAAACCAATTATAGTGGCCCCTGAAAGATTCGTCCCAAGACCTACCCAAATTAATCACACCGGTGCTTAACTATCAAAATTCTCTAATCTCTCTCGTCTTTCGAAAGCAAGCTCATAAGATTTGATATCCACAAACGCATTCCGACTCCCTCGTGCTAAGTCATTGCTTTCATGCTCCATCGGCGACCAGTGTGAATATTCATCTGAGTCAGGGCCAGCAACTATTAAGCATCCTGCAACTCTCGGCTTAATCAAACATGTTCAAAGCCAATAAATCAAAGCAGGTGGCACAATTCATTGCGCGCGAAAGCTGACAGTTAGTCTATGGGCGTCCTGCGCCTACGACTGGCTAACCATGGTTCGAGCCTTCGCGGGCGGAAGTTCCCTTCTCTTTCGACCTTCTCCAACACTTTTCCCATCTTAGGGTGGCACAGTCGCGTCTCCTTCACACCACTCTCCAGCCCCACCCCTACCTCCGTACCGTCTGCCTCCCTCACCCCGCCCCTTGTCCAGCCTTCCCCACACTCACCCGCGGCAACCCGCCATGTTTCTATTCCGTTGCCCTAATTTTGCTCCCGAACTCTATTTGCTCGAAACAGCTCGAGAAGGAAGGAGGTTGCTTAACTTTAGCCGAAGGATAAACCGTAACAGAAAATTGTCTGAAATTTATATTTTCTCCGTATATCTTCCAGAAAAGTTTCATAAGAAAAAGACTGAAAAAGAATAAGAACAGGATTCGCACAGATGAAGAAAGATGATATGGTAAGAATCAAGTGCCGCGGGCGAAGAGCGCCTACTCCTGCGCCGGCGGCTTGCGGAAAAGAATGGCAAATAATGGCGCAGAGACTCCGCAACTTTTACTGCAATAAATAAAAGTATTCCGCCTCCATTAACAGAGGTGGGACAATCTTATCTTTGCGTCCGAGTGCCTCGCTGCTGACTGGCTGTTTTTTTTTACTCTCCCCTTCCTCCTCCCCACCCGCACTGAGGATACAGGCCGCCCCTGGGCTGTCCTATGAGAGGGAGAGAACTCAGTGATAGAAATTGAGGGGAAGAGGTATCAAGTACAGAAAAGAAAGAAAGAAAGAGGAGATCGAAAGGCGAGAATTCGGTATGATTAAAATGTTTGAGGAAACTCAGTTGTCCTTTCTAGAGTCAAACTAATAGATTATTAAGTGAAATGAGCGTCACAGGGGAAAACGTTAAAATGGATGAAAGAATAACAAAAGTATACAAAAGTCAGGCGACACTAAGTAAAAGGTTCTCTAACGCAAATTTGTGTATTGTTCACACAACCACATACATAGCAAAAATGCTCACTTAAAATACTACTGGAACGTGTAAGTGTGAAAAAATATCAGGATCACTACCGATGCAGTATGGAGGTTTTTTCAAATTGTTTATCATAAAATTCTTTATAAGTTATTCATTTTTGAGATGTTTGAACAGATTTCACTTTCTGTGCTTATCTGGCTTCCCAGTAGTTTTAATCTCTTCTTTACATTCTGCCCTCGACTAAACTATATGTCCCACGCTTGCCAATTTTACTCTTCCACTGATTTTTACAATAATTTGTCCTTTTGTGCTGATTTCTATCTACGATATTTACAACCTTTATTTCTTCACGCACGTTTGAACCATATGATTGTAAAAATAAAAATATTATTATTAAATCTGTCTGGTCTGACTCTCTCTCCTCTCTCTCTCTGCTCTCTCTCTCTCTCGTGTCCTTTATTAACTTCTTCCTAAGCCTTCCGTCATTCCTTTCCGTTACCTTAATACAGGAAAAATCCTTTCCTCCTCTTTTTTGGGGTTTATGATATGGTCAAATTAATTACACGTTACTCTCAGTTATAACACTTAGGCTGCCGACTACATATTCCCTTATATTAATATTCTCAGTTGGTGGGACTAACAAAATTCAGACATTACATTATTATAATCGCTGAG
>BOPP01000071.1:404018-414619 GCA_017312745.1 Gryllus bimaculatus | reverse complement strand
TATAATATAAATATTAAATAAATAATGGAAATTCTCCGAAATATGTGGAGTGAAATCATTCACGTCTACTCTTCCCTGTGTCGACGATATCACAAAGGTTCAACAGGCTGAGGAGAAGGGCTCGGCCAGCGCCTCTCTCTGGGGGTGCCAGGCCGAAATTTACAAAACAGTCATAAACACGCAACTGTTCTTGAAACTCGGGCAAAAGGCCCGCCCGGGGCTCGCCAACATAAGAGAAGCCATGTTAGCTGCACCTCTCTTTTCTGCAGTGAACTCTCCAAAGTCTAACTGAACACAGTATGCGTATATTATTAAGTTTTAAAAATAGTAACCTTGAATATAGTTTCAGAATTCTTCAACGATGTTTTATCACTATAATAAAATAATTTTCATTGAACTTTCTTCTTTGTCGGAATGAAAAAACATTAGGTTGTGCCACAGCGCCACGACACGTTAGCCAACGTTCGTGAAATGAAATCGATTCATTTCTGCATGTTAATCACTGGGCCGCGCCTCCAGTCATGATCCATGTGGTATGGCATCAGTGGCTGTCAAAAAATGCTGTCACATGACTGAACGCTCTGTATATAGGCTATCTAATAAAAATCGACAATTATTAGAAATCTGTGCACTTGAACTCATAGACAACGACCTCAATAGGGATATCATGAAACTGAATAAACTATTTAATAGTATTGTGAAAATTAAATTTCCTTTTAAATCTACTTTTCCTGTACAGTGTAAAAATTGCCAAAACTTCAATCACACACAATCGAACTGTACCGTGTCTGGCCGTATTGAATCTGGCCGTGTGAGATATACTGAAAACCATCATTATTCAAAATGTAAAAAAGCATGAACTTCTATCCCTCAATGTCGTAACTGTCATGAGAATCATACTGTTAACTACCGAAGATATATTTTCTTTAAGAAATAATCTTTAATTTCAAATTCAAATATAGTGTCAAATTCGAATCGAAAGTTACCTTCATTAACACCTTCGAAAAATCAAAATGATTAAATAAATAAATCTCATTCTTCCTTTACGTCATCTAAGACTCATTCAATAATTCCTTCTCCTTCAATGAATATTAATAATTTTTTTCATCTTCCTTCAGTATCTACAGACTCACGTTATCTTAACAACACTTTTGGGTTGTTATGTTGGTTTATTCTTCTCCGTGTAATAGTTCAATCTTCAATTCTTACATTCCCTTCTTAGCAAATCAAATACTAAACTCTTTACTTCCCCAAATACATTGATTAATTCAAGAAGTTATTCTACATATATTTAATAATGGATTACACAAAAATTATTTTTTTAAATTGGAATGAAAATTTACTTGGCGGCTAATGATAAGCCATTGATTTTTATATTGATTAATTTAGGGGTTACCCCCCTTACGATACATTGTACAATGAACCATATAAGTAAGTTTTCCCACCCGCACGGACACAATTATACACAACACTTCACAACCCCCCCCACACACACACACACAAACTCACAGCCTTCCATGCGAGGGTGCATCGGTTAATTTCAATACCCATGTATCGAGAAAAAGTTGGCGGGTTCTAATCCGATCGAAGCCGAGAATTTTTAAGAGCAAAATATCCTTCGTACGCCTTCCTTCGGAGGGGAAGTAAAGCCGGCTGTCCCATGTTAGTAGATTTACTTGCGTGTAAAAGATCCTCAATCCTAAATGACCCCTCTGAGCTAAATTCAAATCGCCTGTTTCGTCGCTAGTCAGTCGAAATACTTCCTTTCTTCGTTAGTTGGCGAAATGAGCGTAGCGGAATTTGCTTAGTCAGACGGAAGAGCGAGCCTGGTAGCCCGAATCTCACCACTTAAAATAAGGCATCCATTCATTTTAAATAAACACCATAAAATATATCCAGAATGAATGGATACGACTGTAACTTCATTGACAAATAAATAATACAAAAAATATCCGCAAACCCACCACCCTCACACCAATTGACAGGAGCACTACGGCCACGTACCTCACAATCTCTTATGTAGAACCATTTTCTCTTAAAATAGCCACCATAGTCAATTAATTCGGTCTCAAAACTACATACATTACCAATAATTTCTACATATAGACAACATACTCAAAAGACAGAACATGAATTATCTTAACCAACAAATTCCTGAACTCTCTTCACCTCAGCTAAAATTAGCACAAAGTGTACACCCCTACTTCCATAACTTCACTCGGCTTCTCTTGCCCGACCCCTCCTCACGCCTCCACCGGCACCCCTACGTCTTACGACCCTTCCCCCGCACCCCACACCTCTTCCCGCCCCCACCCGCTGCCGACCGACGCTCTGTTCTTAAACGAGACACACACCCAAAGAATCCGCAGAACTTGTTTTCGGCCCGGAAGCTGCACGGTATGTACGACCCAGTTTGCTTACGCATCTGGCATGCAATGTCTATATTGTGTATATACTGTTTGTATTAACTTATCCCTAATTATTTATAATTCATGCATTAATATAATTTTATTTCGATAATCCTAATTTTGGCTCTGAGGATGATCGCCAAACGATCATTATCAAAATGAATGTTTGATACCAAACAACAGCTTTAATTTACCATATTTAACAATACTCGTCGCCAAATACAAGTTACATGTGATCCCACTAAATCCACAATCATGAAATCCCTAAATTAAGTAAACGATACTGTTCAAAAAAGTTATAAGATCATCGATATGCTAACCTTTATAACTATTTATCCCAAATCCAACCGAATTCTTCATCACTTTGGTCTGCTATTCGAATTATAACAAAAGAAACATCAAATAACCACTTTAAGATATTAAAATAAAATTGCTGTTTCAGATTCTGTAAAAGAGGAACCTTTTGCACCGCAATTTTATTGGACTTTTACTAACAATACGATTAACAATTACTCATTTCATCAAAACATTTAAAAATCTTCAAAATTCATTTTGCACGATTTTGGAGCGTATCTTATTTATATCTCCGACAGAAATAAAATGTATTACAACAAAACTAAAAAATAACAAATATCCAGGTTTTGATAACTTCCTTATATAGTAGCATTTAAAACATTTTTCAAATTTCACCATTACTCCATTTGCAGCAATATATAATGCTCGTCGAAGACCGAATTACTATCCTCAATTTGTAAAATAGCAATCATAATACCCTTTCCTAAACCCCAAAAAATCATAGTAGACCAGAAAATTGTCGCCCAATTAGCTTATTATCCATATTTTCAAAAATTTCTGATATAACAATTTTAACAAGTGTCAATAAATTTATCAACTAAACTAATTTACATCCAAATTCTCAATTAGACTTTAGATTTACTCCAGAAATATAAAGAAACAGATTTATAGCGACGAGTTTTCAAAAGAAAAAATTTGCATTTGCACTATTTTTAATGTTGAAAAAGCATTTGTCGAAGTACTTGTATGACATGGAGGTTTACTTTGCAAACTTAGAATATTCGGATTTCCAATATATTTACAAAAAATGTTATCAAGTTTTTTATTACAGCTTAATTTCAAGTTCGAGTTAATAATATGTTTTCCACTGATTACAATATCCACGCTGGTGTACCTCAGGGTTCTCTATTATCACCTACCCTTTCTAATGTTTACATTGCAGATATTCCACATTTAATTAATTCACAAATAGCCTTCTTTGCCGATGACGCATCTTTATTTTTTATTCTCGATATTATAACTGGCCATGATAAGTTCCAAGATGATCTAAATATTCTTGTTACTTGGTACAATAATTGGCAAATTAAGATCAACAGTTAAAAATCTCAAGCAAAATTATTTTCATTAAAAATAATCTCTCGTACTTATCCTCTTGCTATCAACTATTAATCAATCCCCTGGATTCCTAGCAAGACCTATTCTAATTACCTATTTTGGATTACAACTAGGTACTAAATAAATTTGGAAACCACGCATTCCATTAACAATAAAAAAAACTAATGTCTCACTTTTAAAAATATACCCATTTCTAAACAAAACTTCTCATCTTTCATTAGATTCAACATTGTCTATGTTTAAATATATAATTCGCCCTTCATTAACATATGCATGTACCATATGGGATGGTGCAGCGCAATCTCATATTCAGAAAGTAGAGGTTACACAAAATAAATATCTAAGGAAAGCACTGAAAGTACCCTGGTTCATAAAAGAATATCAAATATTACTCGGGATTCTTCCTTTAAAATCCTAGATCATTGATCTCTCAGATAAATTCTATGCTTACCTTTCTTCTTCTCCTTCTTATATATCTTTTCAACTTGGAAAAATAGTTAATCCTTTTTCCCGACTTAAATCACGTTATTCAAAAGATACCTTACATCCTCCATAGCTAACTTTTCTTCCTGTATATATTAATTATTATACAAATGTCCATGTCTGTATTATGTTCTATTTATAACCTTTGTTTATTTTTAAAATCATTATGTCTCTCCAAAATCAAACAAAATACTTACACATGTCAGTAGCATGTTTAGAGGTTACTTTTTAAGTCTCTCCTCATATTGATTTGATGTTAATATAATGTTCATACCCTTGAAAGACAAATTTTGTCGAACGAAGATCAATCAGTATATTTAAAACACGAAATTGCCTATTCTTTGCACTTTCCCCGGAGGATGTCAATATTACATGAAAAGAAGTTAGATTATTTTAAAAGTCGTGATGTAGATGAGGTTAGTGGCGAAGGTAAAACAAAAAGGAAGCTTTTAGAAGGTGAAAGAGTCGTTCAGTATACACTTCTTGAATTTACCCTGTGAGTCAAACAAGTGAAATATTTTGGAAAAAAGACAGTTCAAAGATTGATCTCACTTTATATTGTCTTTTTAAGAGTGATTTTCCATTATGATGAACATCAATCTTTCGTAGTCTTTCTAATTATTGTGTGATATGTTTTGAAAAAATTCAAAAGGAACATAAATTGTGTAATGTAGCTCTTTCTTTTGAAAAGTATTTGTAAGTATAGTAAAAGAACTTGGGCTACAAAATATTCACTTTCTCTTTATTATAGCATTTCAAGACTTTCCTACTATTAAACGCATAACATTCTTGTTCTTTCTTTGGCAATTTATCAAAAATTGCAAGGTTTACTGAAGAGTTTGAGTAACCTTTTTATAAGTTTTAAATCAACACAAAGACAATTTTCTGAACAATTTGCAGCATTTTTTGTAGAATATTTTCTCAATATTAAAGATAACTAACATTTTAGTTGTAATGAAGAATATCACATCTATATAAAACTTAGGAAAGGTAATAATAAATCTTACCTTCAAAAATTAAAGTAAATCGTATTATTGATGTTCTTTCGAAAGTACAATCTTAGAGTTCATTTGTGCACTTCTCTTTAAACTCACAACGTAGAGTATCATTAAATTGAATAGAACTAGAGTGTATTCGGAATTACTACGATTATGGAAATAAAATGAATCAGACGTAGCAGTCTTTGTGAAATATGGCATTCGTTCTGAATTTTCAACGAATTGAGACACAGGACCTAAAATATAAAACATGAATACACACAACGCGCAAATTTAAGGTGGAAGGAAAAAGACAAATCACGTGCGCTCATTAAATCGCCGAAAAATGCATAAATATTTCAATGTCCTTTCTAATATACTAACAAAACTTGTCATTGGACAATTTAAAATAACTTAGTCATCCTGTTAGTGTAAGAAGAAGAACGTAAATGAACAAAAAATTAGATTTTTAAACATCAATATATTCATCGTTGCGTTTCCGTGGTTGGCTGTGAACAAAATTGCATTCAATGGCCATTTTTATTCGTGCATTAACGTACAGTTTTAAAGTGCTGCAGTAATGGGAGCAAATAGAGGTTTTCGCATCCCTGGCCGCAGGTGGAGACTTCGAACCGCAAACTAGAGCGCCGTACTTTTTCTGGCCGTGTCGGTTGAAACATGAGGCCGCGGAGTGCAAAAACTAGTACCTCCCGCCTCGTGAGCAAGATTTACGTTCCGAGACCCACGGAAATACGCGTGTAGCTGGAGACGGTATCTCTTCTGGTAACTTTACATCAAAATTCGCTGAATTGAAAACTTTCGTTCTGATTTCTTTTTCAGGTGAAGTTATAAAACGTGAATGTCAAAATTTTGCATTTATCATAAACATTTGTATTTTTTCAGATGGTGTTGATAAGTCCGGTATATATTTAATAAAATCTCGTTAATTTTTTCTAAACCCTTTTTCCGTGTTTCCGCCGGGGCGGGGGGCGGGCCGGGGCGGGCCGAGGCGAGCCGGGGGGCGTAGCTGCGCAGAGCCGGAAGTAAGAAAGGAACCGCTGAAAGGGTTCTCCCACCGAACCACCCACTAGAGAGCTCTCGCCGCGCCGCCCGTCTGACCGACCATCGATGAAAGAACGCTGCGAAAGAACGCTGTTGCCAGCTAGCTCTGTGAGCTAGTGGCTAAGGGCGCCGTAAGGGTAATGGCTGTCTTCTAAAGCCTACATATTGTGTGACATCGTTCAATTATTGCGTTCGTGTTGCCTCATGTTGGTTGCATCACATTCGAAGAAGCATTTGTTTAGTAATACTGAAAATGCCCTCTTTGTTTCTCTCCCACATACGTTATATATTTCTGAATTTACTCTTGCAGCATTCGTCCTGTCGTTCCGCTTCATTTTAAGAAAATGAATTTAAAAATGCTCGCGTAATTGTATATGTGAAAGATACGTTTCCTCAATAAAAAATGAGTTATATCATAAATGTATTTCCTTTTGGAGTTAAAAATTAGTTTTACATTAACTTTGCGAAAGACCAGTGTCCAAAAATGTTTGCGTCAAGCCATTAGCCCATAATTTAGCATTTGAGTTAAATCAGCGATTAGGCATATCGTTCCCCCCAAAACTAGTATTTCCTCATAGGGACGTATTTACAGGACCGAAATTTCAAGGAGAAGTTTGGTGTTGCACAGCAGAACCAGAAAACTGATCTTAGGCGAGTAATATAATAAAACGACCTACAAAATATGCAGACTTCCCGCAGAGATGTCAACGCATGACGAATGCCAATTACGATTTACAAATATTTTTCCTCTGCTCAAAGAAAGGTATGACGGATTCATGAGTATGAGAATTGTGTGGACTTTGAGTTTATTGGCGGTGTCAAGTTGATATATTTCGTATTTTCACTGCTAAATTTGTTGCTTGGTTAACTATTCATTCATTTCTTCACTTCATGCCAGCTGGCTTCCAATATGTTAAAAAAGAACAAAATCTAAGCGCCTGCACACTACCGTGTTTTTGTATGTTTAATTATACTTACTTCCAGAAACAATGTGAAACGAAGTGATGATAATGTTCAGATTGAAGAACATAAAATTAAACACTAATATTTTCAATTCAGAAGGAAAATAGACATTACATAGAACAATTATTGACTTCTAAATAGTGTTTCATTTCATCCAATGCCATGTACCCTGAGTACTTAAGCCGATAGCGCACTACTCGCACATGTATAGACGCGCAGATGAGAAATATTGGTCACAGTAAAATTATTCTAGCCGAGACGAATTTGCAAGCACCCTCATTTACTCCTTCACAGGCAAAACACAAAAGGTTTGCCGTAACGTCCGCCATTTTTGATTCTGTACAAAATTGAATAATAATGAAAATTTACAATAAAAATATATTTTTCATATACTACGTAATGAAATTAGTCTGTAGACATAGAAAATGCAATTTATTGCTAATGAATTAGTATTATTTTAATAACATTCTGTAATCATTATTTATTCCTCATAATTCACGAATACATAATTACAAAACGAGTTTAATATGTATTAATAAACAAACCAGAAAAATTAAGATAGCCTTCTTTTATATTACAATATCATGAGTTTGAATTGCTTGTAAAAGGCATGGTTATGATGTTCTTGACGCTTTCCTAATTATTTTTAAATTTTTTTTCCATTAAATCAGGTTATAAATTGAAAAACTTGTTCCTTATCTTTTCCTGTCAAATTATCGCGTAGCTTGCGATCTCCGGGCGCATCTTCCCTTGTTTGTCTCATTGGCGGAGCGGATATGTGCCTTCGCAACTGTAGCCGACACCGCGCCGTCTGTTTATCCGGCCTCTCGTAATTACTAAGTTGGCAGCTTGGAGGCTCAATATCTGTCGGCGCAACTTGCCTAAAAACCCTCAATCAGTTCCTTCGGAGCTGAATTGAAGAACGGGCTTTGGAGGAACTCGGGAGAAAAATTGTGTTTTTTCCCCTGAGGAAACACGCGACTTCGTCGATTCTAGATGGATATTAAAGTTCCGAATTTACGTCCTGCTATGTATTAATACATCTTTAAAAAGCCTTCATATTACTAATATAATAATTGATTTTGTTAGCAATTTTAATGTAAGAAATAATATGAATAATATCAGTATTTTAATAAACGTGTGGATTAAAACGTTTCGTTAATACTTATAGTGTAACGTAAATATTCGAACTAATGGTCGTAAAAAATCAATTATGTCATAACAAAATTGAATTCATTTTCCTTTCATGTTCTAAATTAAAAAAATTGAATTTAATTAATAAATGAGAAAAATATATTATTACGTAGTTATAGAGGTTTAAATACTTGCAATGTAAATGTATTAGTTTATTATAGAAAGTTTTGATAAAAACCGCAGGGTCGAAACATCGACAATTAATATTTTTGTACAGTATTACATTTAAAATATTTAAATTTTGTACTTATTTAAAGTATATAAATATATTGTATCCGTATAGCTTCTAATTTATGTAATATTCTTCTAATAGATGTAAAATATTAATATGTGAAATAAATTAAATAGCAGTGATGGAAAAACATACTTATTTTATTTTGCCATCCCGATGTTCCGTCACGTCCCATAAGTGATTCCAACTATTATTTGCACTGTTTCTCTCCGGAGAGTATTAATTTCTAACCGCATTCATATTTTCAACATGTTGTAGAACGAACAAAACATATCCTCTTTTACGACCAAAAAATGAAAACAAAACATTTTTGCCTGGTTGTCTTTTACGGATCAGCGATATTTTTCCAATTCGCAGCTCAACCTCGCTTTCCCAACCCATTCCCGCACCTCGGCACGTGACCAATTTCTGCTCCGGCGGCGTCCCACCGCACGACCGAGTGCACTCGCGATCCCTCTGCACCACAGTGATTTGGAAACGAGCGCTCCCCCGGAGTCAGTGCTGCTGTCCGCCCACGGCGCGCGCGCCGCGCAGTGCGCCGAAGCGGGGCGAAAACGCAGGCCAGCACGCGTAGAAAATAGCAGACTTCTAGTATAGTTACGGATAAACTTAAGTGCATGTATAAAGTTTTTTCATGAACAACTGGACTTATATTGGTCCATGTGTGTGTGTCTAATTTTACAAATAATTGCAATAAATTTACACTATTTATCACACGTGTTCCGTATAGCATTTGCAAGTAACATTTGATATATACATTTGCATAAACATAAATATACACTTATTTACTTACACTTACGTGCTTACGTTTGTATTAGATTCACATCACAGATACATTAGACGTGCCAGAGAGAGCAGGGAGAGAGATTTCACTCTACCTGGTCTATTAACTCAACTAACTATATCTGGTCTATTGAAGGACACAGTTTTATCTGTTATTATGGGTCTCTCCCAGTAAATGTTGGTAATATTTTCTTCCATTACAGGTGCTGGGTTGTATTTATAATACGGAGGAGCTCTACTATTTAACGTTCCATGCTTGAGCGCCAACTGTTGGTGGACAATGTTAGCTAGTTGGTTGTGCCTCCCCAAGTACGCGCTGTCGGCAAGTGCTGTACATCCAGCCATTATACGCTCGCTTGTTTCCCCATTGGTGCCGCATTTCCTCAATTTGTCAACCAAGGGCATATTCGCACAATATTTCTTGTAGATCCCAGTTCGGCATACTCTATCTTGAATTGCCATTATAAATCCCTCTGTTTCTGGGTATATATAGCCGTCGGATAGCCATTGTAATGACTGTGTTTCAACTTGAAGTTCATGGATAGCTTTAGGAAATTTACCGAGCATTACCTATTGTTGCCACTTTTCTAGATCTCTTTGAATTGTCTCATACGGTGTTCTAACTTCCGCAGTTGCTATTGCTCCTGTGTTAAAGGAACTCATGTTTAGTGGAGTATGACCATCATCTGCTTATACAGACATTTTCATTAAGGCATCTTCACACGAGAGTAACTTTCGCTTCTTTTTGGCTCTCTTGGTTTCTTCAGAGATTTTCAATGTTTAGCAGTTCCCCCCTCCTTCTCTTCGGGATAGATATAGTCTTTTAGTAGACGCGTTTTTATGAAGACACCTGAATTTAGTAAGCAGCAGTCTATTTAATTCAACAAGATCTGCACAATACCACTTAAGAATTTCGAAAGAATAGGAAGGATTTCCTAGGAATTATTGCAGTGATTTGGTGTTTCCCGTTTAATTGACTGTTCAGAACATTTGTAACTCTTTATCTAGCTTTCTTCATGCTTTGTGACGTCATGGAAACTCACAGCGACCACAGACACAGAGCTTTCGTATAACAATATATTTATTAAC
>BOPP01000071.1:391823-403496 GCA_017312745.1 Gryllus bimaculatus | reverse complement strand
CGAGACTAATCCGCAACCAAGCGTCCCCAAATAGATGCCATGAGGCACGCTGGCTAATACGTTACAGCTTGAACGATCTATTCGGTAGCTTTCGGCAATACCTATATACTTGTTAACTTCAACAGGTGGAAGTTGCTTAATGGTAATAATTAGTTCATTGTGGTTTTCGATCTTGCCCTTTTTATGTTTATAATGGCACATTTGTCTAGTCCACAATACATCTTTTATCTTCCCTGAACACTTTCACTGTCTCACCTGTTAGACCGTGTAATTTCTCTGCTCTCTGCATAGAGCTTGAGGTCATCAACAGACAACAAATGTGACAAGCGTAAGTTGTTTCTTTTAATTAATTTGTACCCAATTTTGCTGTTATTAAGAAGTTTGTACATTGGGTTCATTGCTCGATAAAACCATAAGGGAGACGGTGAATCTCGTTGGAACACTCCATTTTGAATATGAACCACTCTTATATATTCAGAAATCATCCATATGTTCGTTTTCCATTTCGCCATCATTGCACTGTGTTTGATTTTTGGACATTTACCGTATATCTCCTGAAACTTTTGCAATCAACTGTGCAGGGCAGAAAATGCTTTCTGGAAATCTATGTAGCACAAATGCAGATTGTGTTGTCTTTTGTGAACTTGTTCCAAGGTAACTGCATCAATTGTCAGCTCCTGTTTCATTCCATCGATCTTTTGATGCAACCCTTTTGCCTCTCTTCTAAGACGTAATAGTTCTCGCAGTGTTCATATATTTTGTTTCTGATTAGCGATGTGAAGAGCTTGTAAACAGTCGATAGGCAGGTGATAAGTCGATGGTTATGCAGTTGTAATGTCCCCCATTTTCATTTGCAGATAGGTAGATAGCCTTCCATAAGAAAATCAGGAATACATGTTGGATTTTGAAGGGCTTTGGTATAATATTCAGTCAGTGGCTTGTGGACAGCGGAAAAGTATTTTAGCCAGAAAGTATGAATTTTGTCGGGCCCAGGGGGTTTTCAGTTGCTGGTTTTACTGATGGCTCTTGTGAAATCGTCGGTAGTGAACTCTGTAGCGTTCGTTGATGGAATTTTCGATGCTGTCATTTCTATCTCTGGCAGTCATGGTGCATTTTTATTGAGATCCTTCGGAACAAACCACAACGTACTCCAGTATTCTTTAAATATAGTGATTTGTCCTGTAGTTAGGTTTGTACTTTGGTTGCACTTACTTTCCTCTAGGCGCCTGAAGATCCTTCGGTCTCTGTGAAATTCCGTATTTTCCTTCTTCCTTTTCGTCAGTTCATTGTACCGGCGGACTCTACTTCCCTCTGCTTTTGCATTTTCCTAAAAGTGCCTAATAAAGTTTCAAGATCCCGGGTAGTTTGGGTACAATTCAGCTTTATGCCTGACTTTGTTGCTAGGATTGTTGTTTTCCTAAATACTCTCTTGATTTAGTACTCTGTTATGATGTCAGCTTTGGATCTGAGTTCATTTACTTTTCCCACGAGTCGTTTTTCCATGGTGTCATGTGATCTCTTGTTTGCCTGTTTCTCCTATAATGGTAATTTCTTTTTTTGGCCATTCAGCTCGATAACAGTAGCTGCTGCATAACAGATAGAAATGTGTAGCTCCGTCAGGTCACCCTCCAATACATTATTCATCTTCTTTAATATTTTCTTTGGTCTTTCAATGTTCTTAGGGACACGGATAATGGTCAGCCGAATGGTTCTGTACCGCAAAAGTGTTCAATTAAGCGGTTGAGCATGTCTGATATCTTCGTATCCTGTGTATCAGTCAGAGGGGGATCATTGAAGGTATTTTGGAGGTCTTGTTTATTTTTATTGGTTCTTTTTATTACACACTACAAATACACAAAGGAGAAAGTAATGCTAGAATAAATAACATCAACAAGATTACAAAAAGGAACAGTAAATTAGAATCAGAGAAAATAAACAATAATCAGGACTTAATTAGCAATAAAGGAGAAGAAAAAATATAAGTGAACAAAAGAGCAAAGTATTGAGACCAAAGGAAGATAAGATATTAATTCAAGACATTATGAAATTCAAACCACTCGTAATAGAAAGTACAATTTAGGTTTTTGTGACAGCTGTTTTCAATGATTAGAGTAGAAAATGTGTTTCAAGTGAGAATATTCGAGATTATTTAAAAATATTTGACAGAAACTATTTCGAATGATATACTTTCTTAGGAATATATATTTAGTCAATTTCCGGATTTTAGTGACCCCGTCTCCTTTGCTAATATCCCCAACTTTCCACCCACAGTAATGTCAGATACCATCTGTTGCTTTCCATCAAAGCCCTTTCACTGCAGATCCGTCCGTTTGGTTTATTAACTAAAAGTAGATATGATACGAGATAATTTCTAGTTAAAGTGAGGTACATGAAGATGTGATCTCTTCCATATCACAATCCCATGTTGAAAAGTTCTTCCTGAACGCGGTGTCCTTCCTGCCCTGCTCGCTCTCTTTCACTTTCGCTCTCTCCCTCTCTTGCTTTCGCCCTTTTTCTCGCTTTCACTCTCTGTCGCTTTCGCTCTCTCTCGCTTTCGCTCTCTCTCGCTTTCACTCTCTCTCTCGCTTTCGCTCTCTCTCTCGCTTTCGCTCTCTCTCGCTTTCGTTCTCTCTCGCTTTCGCTCTCTCTCGCTTTCGCTCTCTCTCGCTTTCGCGCTCTCTCGCTTTCGCTCTCTCTCTCGCTTTCGCTCTCTCTCGCTTTCGCTCTCTCTCGCTTTCGCTCTCGCTCTGAACTCTCGCGACTTATAGAAATTATTAGTATACAAATTACACTTACCTTCAACACAACTCCATTCCATAATTATATTGACAATTTTAAACTTTTCCCCAAAAACCGCATTGTTCGGTTACAAGTTTATCACAGGCGCATGAACGGCTACGGTCATTAGTCCCCAGAGGTAAACACTTGAATTACCATTACGGCACTAATGACCTTAGCCGTTGACGCGCCGGAATCACTAATGAACCAATTGAATTGAGAAACGCCCCTTGGTTGCTTTGGGGGGCGCTTACGCCCACTGTGCGTGCGCCTGCGCAGTCGGCCGCCCCTCGCCTCGCACACACACCGAAGCGCACCGCTCGTATTACCCATTAATTGTGTTAACAGCGCTTGCTGTTTGTTTTCCCCGAAAATGGTTTTGGAAACTAAATGTGCCCCCTTCCTTGCGTCCTATACGCTCGACATTCACCCTGTGAATTTTCGAAGCTATTCGAATCATATCTATTAAACACATCTGTTGCTTATGTTGCGCATTACTGTGTCAATAACAGCGCATTATCCGCACAATGGATGCGAAATTAGACTCTGGTGATTGTTTTTACATAAATGCGGGGAAACATGTGCCCGTTAGGGGGCCATCCTCTGCTGTTCATTGAAGAGGAAATAGCCTAGTGGTCCTCATACTCCTTAGAATTTCTTTTTTTTTCATTTTGTATAGTTCTTCAATAATAAGTGATGTTTTTCCACTCTATAATTCATTTAAACAACTTCTTTTATTTAATAGTTTAATTGTACTTGCATTTCGAAACTGTTTTATTCTCATCATGTCTTGAATTAATGTCCTCTCTTCTCTTCTTTTGTTGTCAAGTTTTTGCCGTCTTGTTTACATCTGTTCTTTTTATCGCTAATTCCGTCGTAATTATTATTTCCTTTCTCGAATGTTCTTGTTGCTTTTTGTAATGCTGTTGCTCCCATTATTCTTGTATTATTTTCTCCTTTGTTTGTTTGTGATGTGTAATGAAAAGAAACGTAAACATCGATCGTTCCATTTTACTAAGTAGGAAATGTTCAAAACGTATTTCTTTTCTATACAAACACAAAATGTGTCTGACAAAGTCGTTACACACAAGCTCAAAGCAGTTATCTCAGAGTAATGAAGAAACAAAATAGCAAAGAAACGCTACTGTGCTAAACAGGCCCTGTACGTCGTAGCAATCGCAAATCTTCTTCACCAGTCCCTTTGTCTTCGTCGTTTGGGTGCTACAAAACCTTTGCGCCGGAAGCTGGCGGGGACGAGCGAGGGTGGGGGCAGCACGAGAGCAAAACAAACAGCGGCCGAGGAGGGCGCACCCTCTGCGTTGATGGCTCCGTGGGCGTGGGTGGCGCTGAGGACGATAGAGGGCGTTGGCGGTGGCGCTTCCACAAACGCCTGCGCTCATGAAGAGGCGATGGCCATAGGGAGAGGCATTGCGACTGCGGACAGGGAGGATGAAGGCAGTGCAAAGGGAAGTCGTGACGGTCATGAGACTGGAATTTCATTGCATATTTGGCTTGTGTGATTCAGACATTCAAGTGCAACTCTTATCCAACACTTCTTTTTAACACCTTGATATATCAGAAACAATCTGTATTATGTCAGTATTTATTGAATGTGTAGGTCCATGGTAGAAGATTGTTTTTTCAAGTAGAGCTGTAGTTAGAGGTGATGGTAGCGGTGCTGATGTTGAAAATAAAAGCAAGGGAAGATGCTGTTGGGAAAGCAGAGATGGGTGTAAAGTTAGGTTATGCGTAAAAAAAATCTCCAGACATCCCTACTTCGCAGACCTGGTTACAGTGGCTGCGGGAGGTGAAGTGGGCGTGGTGGCTGGTATGCGAAGTCATTGGGTCCATGATTTGGGGAAGGCAGTGGTGGTGACGGTGAAAGAAGTAATAAAGGTGTTCGAAAAAGCGATTACAAATGTCTTTTTTTTGGGGGGGGGGGGAAGACAAGGCGCACGAGTGGTCACGATTCTGTTAGCACCGAAGGATCTGTGAGTGCTGTTAACTCTTTAAATGGATTTTAAGACAGGATATTTATGCTTTAACAAGTCCTAAACTATGCATAAAGACATGCGTTATCAATTAGATGAATAATAAGAACGTGGACGATAATAATTACTTGCGGAAAATGTCTTCTGGGCAAACGCCTTTTATCGGAATTGCCTGTCATTTCCCGCGTTACCATTGCAAAGAGTCCTACACGAGAACTTTGCTGACACTCTAACCACATCGTGGACTCAGTTTATCCGTGTACCCGCACCGGGAGAGGTGGCTCAGAGCATGAACTGATGTCACTGCAGTGCCTCTGCCGGGAAGTCCTAGATTCGAGTCTCGACGTTAGCAAGATTTTCGACACTTACTTCATAGGTCGAATTCTGTCTGGAGGAGAATTCCGGCAGCCGACTCCTCTGATGGTGTTTTTGTTTCAGTACATACAAAGAAAATGCGGTAGCTGTGCTCTAACTAACGTAAGTGGTAGTGGCAGCCGTTTTGGTGGGTGTGGTGCTAATGCTGGCGGTGATGTCGGCGACATTAGTAGTTTCCGCAGCTTTGCAAAGGAAGATGGTGAAGACGACTTTAGTTGTCGTCGCAACTACGGCGGTTGCGGGTAGCTTTTTCGGGAACGGGTGGCTGTGTCGAGAAGCAGAGTGACAGTGTTGGTCGAAGTTCGCGGAGAAGGATGGCGGAGTGGCGTGGGAATGACATCGGCGGCGGCGATGGCGGGTGGCGGTCGCGGTGGAACAGTGGCGAAGGCAGCGACTGGAAGGGCCTCTGCGACGCGGCGGCAGCGCGTAAAAGCTCTGGAACAAAAGTCGTGCGCCGCGCGGGGGCGTCTGGGGCGCTAGGTGATGCCACCAGCAGGCGGAGACAAGTGTCTGGAGCGCCTCACACAAAGGCTTTTCCCGGCAAATGGAAATGCACTGCTCCACGACAGACGTAGAGGCTTCGCATTGCTTGCTAGCTGTGTCAACTCGAAATGAGAACTGTAATAAGGCTAAATAAGTCATCTGCTTTTATCTTGAAAACTCCGTTAAGTAACTGCTCCGAACTGAGTTGTCTTGCGTGGTAATAAAATTCCTGGGAATAATTGTAGTATAAAACGAATCTCGAATAATTGCTGTAATGTTTTGCTCCCAATTTTTAACTTTAATACATGTCAACATGAATTTCTGCAATACATGAAGATCGATCTAAAAACAAATATGACCATATCTTTATGTATGAATGGAAACGCTTATGAAATTCTGAATACGAGAGATTCGAAATCGAACTCGCGAATTAAAAATGTGAACATGCGTAATGAAATTGCATAATTTACTTTCTATAAAATGAGATGTAATTTTCTATTGGGCGTATTTGCGGAAACTTGTAGTTATCAATTGATGTGGTCAACTAAACATGTGTTTATCATATTTTAAAATTAATGTTCTTGTTGCATTAGTTCTTAGATCACATACATGAAGTCTATTTCATTGTTACTTTTTTGAATCTATGTGATCCTTGGTTCAATTGCGCAAAGAAAGAATTAATTGATGAATTAAAATTATATTGGAAGTCACCACTCATTTGGTTCTTCATTTATTGATTCATTATTTGTTTTTTGAATGATTAAATGGAGATTATATAATTAATCCCCAAGCTCATGTAACTTCACTTACGTTCAATCGTGTTTAATCTCGTGAAATATCGTTCCTTCGGGTAAGGTTAATTTAAGGAGCAATTTATATTTCAATGTAATGAATAAACTTAAGAGTGTGCACCAAAATTAATCCTGAAGTGCGTGTGTGAGTGTGTCTTTCTAAAGGTTTTAAGCGTAGTAGAATTTATATTTTTGTTTTTATATTTCAACTACCTAACTTTTGATAGCTACTCGAGACTTATCCTACCTAGAATATCATAGAAAAACACGAATCATTCATTATGAATTCAAATGAAAATTACAAGTGCCAGGCATCTTATCGCCTATAATTCGAGGAGCATTTCCAGAGAGGGGCTGCGTTCGCAAACGCAAACATGTGCGTTTGCCTGCACGGCGCTCTCTCGCGGCGCGCTCTGCTAATACATGCACGAACACTCGCGTGTTTGCGATCGCTGCCCGGACACTGAATGCGTTTTAGCGTAATTAACTGCAAACTAATATGACTTGTAAATTGTTTTCTATTTTACACTTTTTAAATTTAATTCGTTCTATGATCTCGTTCGAATTATTAAAATAGCGAACCCGCTCCTCTTTTTGATATTCATACGCTGCATGCAAACTCCGCAGACTAATTAGAGCTGCGCTGGTGGGCTGTGTGAAGCGGGTCGCGTGCTGTTGCGGTTTCATAAAAAGAACAATCGCGAGCGAGTGCCGGGAAAGACTTTGGTGAATATTGTGAGGTGAGTTCTACCGAACAAACAGTGGTGCGGGTCGTGGCACCAGCGCGACTACGCGTTGAAGTTGTTTAACAATATCATTTTCCTCGCATTCTTTTCTATCCTGGTGCACTGGAGTAACTATATCCAATTACGGTAGTTTTATAAGGCTGCTTAGAATTTTTGAGTATACCTAGTTTATACTTTTTTCATTTCATTTTTTTCCTTTGATCGAAATCAATTTAAATATGACTAAAACAAATAAAATAAATAGAAATGTTTTATCAAGTGAAACCATCATGACTAGAAATCTCAATAATTATCTTTTTGTCTCCTTTCTTCTCTTCTTTTCTTCCTTTTCATCTTTTCTGTATACATCTCTACCTCTGGGAAGTCTCGATACCTTTGAATAGTAAGCGCCAATACGAACTTTTTTCCCCTTCGTACTATGAGGATTGAAGGCTTCAGCGTTCTCCAATGTAGATGTCTTCTAGGGAAAGTAATTCACGTAAGTAAAGTAGTTCACTGAAGTACTACACATGTCCCTTCATAAAATTGTTGTTCACAAATCTCGTCGAATCGGTTTTGTATGGCCGGCAGAACATGAAAAACATTTTCAGTTTAGAGGATAAAGCACAATTTCCCTCCATTGAGAATGCAACAGTTCAATTACGGACAGGCGCCAAAGAGTAATCGGAGCTCCAGAGAGACCGGACGAAGAGGCCGGAATAAACAAGTGCGGGCTCATTGCCGCTGGTGAATTGAAGCGCGGCCGCCGGGGCCTGCAGCCAATGGGCGCGCCAGGCGAGCAGACGGAAACGATGGAGGGGGGAGGGGCGCCTGAAAAATAGGGGCTCGCTTGACCCCCGGGGCCTCGCGGGTTCCAAAAATATATTGGCTGCCAGCGTTGCGGGTGAAAAATGTCACTGGGCGCTTGATATTAGAAACCTCCGCCCCGGCGCGCGTCGTGGCTCACGCGAATCGCCAAGTGGACTTACCCGCCCCTCCGCACCCCGCCCGCATCGAGGGCTGGTCCTTCCTACTGATATTCTCACGCAAGATCCTCCTTCTTTGTCTTTCCGTCACGTTTGTTTTTGGGTATTTACTTATTTTTCTCTCTTCTAAGTCTCGTTCACGTTCAGCACCCTAATTCTTTAATACTTCCTTCTATTCGATTTATTGCTAGTTACTACATTTATGATTATAAACATTTTATTTTCTATTCATCAATGTCCCCTCTTTGCCTCTTTTCCATTCTTCGTAATATTTCCCCCAGATCGCACCGTCTCTTCTTTTTTCCTCCACTGCTTCTCTAGCCCCTTTCATCTCGTTATTTACAGTATTCTATATCGTATGTCTCCTACTCGCTTTTCTCTAACTTTTCGTTTCAGCATTTTTAACTTTCTTTCCCCTTCTTTTCTTTTAATCCCCTTCCTCTTATTCCAATTCTCTCCTGTCTGCCCACTCACGTTTCCTACCCCCGGTAGGGATATCCAGATTAATGCGTCTTGCACGACAATTAAACCTGCTCCTGGGTGAGTTTTTCATTTGGTTCATATCCCCGCGTCCCTTCGAAGCCCCTCTATTCTGCTGGTAGGTCCATATTGTATTTTTATTCGCCCCATTATTCAAATGGCCTCCCCGCCCTCGCGCCCAGTGAATTACTGCGCGGCTTCTCCCCCACTGCCCGAGATAAGCGCGACGCGAGGAAAGGCGCGTGGCGCCGGCGCGTGCGATTCCCGTCTCGACGGCAAATGAAATGTGTAAATAACAGTGCGATGATATACGTTCGCAAACGCAATAATAAATATTCTTAAAAATAAAAAAAAATATATGCTATCGGCTATTCAATCGTTGGTGATACTTTCTCTATGTTCTGATGTGCAAGATAAGTTATGAGATTTGATTTATATTTAAAGATCTGAATTTGCATTTATCTTGTAATCCGTGTAATCAATTCTGCATAACGTGTTAAATAAATCATTTAAATATTAGGAGAATATTGCGATAGCTTTGCGATTTCATTTGAAATTTAGGAAGGAAGAGTGAAACGTATCTCCCATATGCCAGGATTTCACTTTACTTTTTTCCTTTTTCGCACTTACTAACGTAAGAAAGAAAGTATTGTAATCGTGCGCCAAAAAAAGGCGACGACACAGAAACTCTTATTGCTGGTGCCTGGCAGGGCAAAAGTGGAAAAATTCCAGTTGCTATATATAAAAAAAATCCTCTAACACGTAGTGCAGCCAGATTTCATGTTCTGTGCGTCCTGCATATCGAAAAATCGATTGACGGCTGAACGTGTCTGTGTGCACAACGCTATCGCATAAACCGTTAACACTATTTTCTCGAAAATTGATATTTCCCAAATGTTCTAGCTGATGTCGTGAACACTGCAATTTGAAACCAATATTTCAATTTCGGGAGGAACTTTACATAAAGATCCTACGACATTTTCAAAATTTTCAACAACAAAAGTATCTCCAATTTTTTATTAAATTGTTGAATATTACAAAGGACGTTTAAGAGGATGCAGGTCTTATTTTTGACATCACCAAATGTTCGAAAATTGGAAAAACAAATTTAAACTACAAAATTGGAGATGGAGATTTTTGACTCACACAAAGTCTGCTCTACAAAATTAGTTCTTTAAAAAAGGTCCTGTACATTTTTTCCAGTAACCAGTACTTTTTACCCAATTTGCAATTGAAATTTACAAAAAAATCTTCTCAATAACTGCTTCAAATTTGTTCTTTAACTTTTCTTCATTTTTAGTAAGGATAAGTAAGAAATATGGCGCTAGTCTCAGTTTTGGGTATTGCTCCTTTTTTTGAAAATCGCTAAAAATATTTCAAAATTCAAAATTGAAGATAAGAGATTTTTTCCTCAGACAAGATGTTGTGCAAAAAATAAATTCATAAAAAGGTCATATACAATTTTTTGAAAAAAAGAGTAGTTATTGCGTCATTTGTGCTTGAAATTAATGAAATATATACACGTTTCACACCTACTACGAGCCTTGAAAAATATTGAATGATCTGAAAAATAATTTATTTAATTTTCATTATAATTTCCTATTGACAATATTAATTCTAATTTTCTCTTCTCGTTTTTATAATTTTGTACTCAATGTGTATCTCAACGTATTGATGTATTTCTTTTCAAACAGTCCGCAAAGCTTATTAGAAATTTAACAACGATGTCGCATCGATTGCGAAGCACTTGACTAACCCTTGTTATTTTTTTGTCATCTTCTCTCTTCCGAGAACCCATGGACTTTGTTGAAAATGTATAGTATTTATCGTATCTGAAGTGTGGATGTTAGAAGTCGGTGATGAAATGAAACGCTATCGGAACTGTAATTTTACAACAAAAGGCATTTCATGAATGCTCGTAATTATTGCCAATTGCATATATTCTAATTACTGTAATATTATTGACTAAATGAATGCACATAGTTTTGATAATTCTGCGCTGGCAACAGTGCATTGCTCACTCCTTCGACGTTTTGAAATAATGGCTGAGGTGTTAGTAGCGCAGAAAATGTCATATTTCAATATTACGTAGCTGTTTCCAATAACGCAAGGAAGTATGTGCTGTTGCAGCACCACTAGGTTTAAAAAGTATTACCTTGAAATGCCTCTTATATTCCTAATTTTATTCATCTTAATTCGTCCAGTTGGAATGAAAATGAATTTGATTAACAATGTTTTCCTTAGTCTTATTGTAACATCCAAAATATCCATATATGATTATCACTTTGTGCTATGAGGAATTTCATGTGACATCAATAATCACAACTCTCTTTGTATATTAGAGATGATCACCAATGATCAGAGTTCAAAAAAGTTTAAATATTACTCTTTAAGTTTCAGAATTACATCTTGATGAATTATTTTAAAACGAGTTTATTACACGGTCAAAAGTCTCTGTGGACAATCTTTCCGACTTCGCTTATCCAACAGGTGTCATTCCAAATTGGAAATTTATATTCTAGAATGGACACTTCTGACGCTTAAAAGAATATGCCTGTTCAAAGGAATTTTGAAAAATGATGCGAATGTAGCTTGCTTGCAATATCTAGGAATTGAAAAGTAACTTCGTGGTTTTTGTTAAACATTCTGCTTCTTACATAAAATAAACGATTGAATGTGTTTCATATTCACGAAGAATATCCATAAATAAATTAGGATTTACATAATATTACCGATGAAGTTCATCAAATGTCATTTCAAAATAAGTTAACAGAACTTCGTTTAATATATAAGAAATGTGAAGTGTTACGAAATAAATCTTAATATACCAGCTTAAGAAACGCCACATTAGTGTAATGCAATTTACAATTTTCATTAATACACATTTTCCTTTGGTATTATTAAAAGGAAGTTCCCCTGCTGAGTATCGATCTATTACAATAGCGAAAGAAACAAGAGAAGAAATCCTACATTTGCGTAGAATCAGTTTATCACCAATACATACTGTTGCTTATATATTCTAGCCAACCCACCTACCCCTCAACTTGCCACCTTCACAGTAGCA
>BOPP01000071.1:361479-390428 GCA_017312745.1 Gryllus bimaculatus | reverse complement strand
TACATACTTATTAGTACAATAAAATTAGATAAAATAAATTACCTTATGTATGTATGAGGATAAGTTATCAATGTGGTTCGGTCCTGTATAGTCATCCGTTCCCAAAGGCCTCAGAGAACGCGCCAGTCGGACTTCGCAGACTAAGGAACGGGCGCCAGGCGAAAAATGACAGGCCATTAATCTTCGTTAATTCCCCTATTAACATATCGGAATTCAATTTCCGCGGTAGCAACCGCGGATGCCGCCATCTGTCTCTTTCGCGCCCGCGGCTGCCCCACGCCCAGCTGCGGTCACCGTCTGGACGCCCCGACGCGACGCCGTGGGCCGCTCTCTAGAGGAGAACCCTCTGCTTCCATAGGTGCTTTTCAACACCAGGCAAACGGTCCACGCACCGCGCACGATATATCCTTCCTCTCCATTCTCATTTCCTTACCTAAATGCACCACACTATCACTCTCGTCGGGAGACTAGTAGGAAGCTTATTGTTTGTCTTGGCTTGAGCGGTGCCCCACTTGTAGGAGATACTTAATTGAGGAAAACCCATCCAGAGAAAGAAGAGTATTGCCACCTACCGCGATAGAAACATGCTTTACACTTCAGGTACTAATGATCGTAGCATTTGACGCACCAGAAAACACCAGTGACGTGGCTGCGCGGGCGAGTCGGAGGGCACGGACTTATTCGGCGCAGAATCTGACATCAGCATTGCCGCCTCTGCATTCGGTGATGGTATTAGTGATTCTTTTGTAAGGATTCCTTCAGCATAAGTGTGCATTTTGCCGTCGGTTCACTTTTTCGGAAACGTCAACTGGTATGGTCATTAATACTGTTAGTGTAGTGCAAGTTATATCCCGAGGGTAGCGATGCTGGATTGTGAAATCTGGCGCCGATCTACACGTGGGCTATGTTCCCATCGGTAGTTTCCTAGGTGCGACACCATCCCAGCTAGGACGAGCTCTGAACTCCCGTCAACATGTGTGATAGTGTGATGTATCGAAGTGTAAATACTTGTAAGGAGAGTAGAGAAGACACGAAAGAGGAAGAAATGATCTTAGACGGAATATGACCCTTATTTTAGGGTATTGCTCGGGAATTTGACTGGTATTTATCGGAGAAACCACAAATCACTACCTGCTAGAGCAGGCAACCTCTAGATTTCTCCTCCCGACAGCGACCTAGGGAGTTAGACCTAGCGAAAGTCAAACACGCCGCTGTCTTTGCTGTCTGTGATATCCGGGATGCGAACTCTAGAACCGCTCCGGGAAAGTTCCTGCAGTGACAATGGTAATGCTCTGAGCTGCTTTATTCGGTGATGTCAGGAGAAAACTAGCTAGAGCCACATGTGTTACCGGTGCTTTTTATAATCTTCTATCAAACAAACATTTTTATCCCATTCACTACTCTAATCCTACCTTTACCGTTGCCACTTAGTGAAGTATCAAAACATTTTACGAGGGACCCGAATTTTAAACCGCCTATGCAGTTGTGCCAAAAGGAAGTAGTAGACGTGAAGGAACAATGTTATACTTCCCGATTTGCTCGTCATTGAAATCACCACAACTGTTATTCGTACAGACAAAACAGTTATTTTACTGGCGAATGATCTAACGATCTTCTTAGCAAGCTAAATAAAATTGAAGAACGGGCACAACGATTGCTGGTCTCGCGGCGAACGCAAACAATTGAAATTTTATCATGAACATTAGTGTCGATGATAAAACTGAACAATACTCGAAAAAGCCAGAACAGGAAAATATCTTCAACTGCTTTCAGATAGACGATAAACATTAAAAATTCCTATCAAATCTAACGGAAAAGAAACATATCTTAAAGTTGGTACTGAAGTTGTAATCGTTTATAATCTGAGGATCAAAACTTTCTTTGTATAGTAAATTTCTCTTTACACTGTATACACGAACATTATAAAATCAACATGGACTTTCGTTTTGAGTTATGGGATTTCGGCAGCAAATCGAATCTGGACATTTTTCGAAAATTCAGAAGTAATTCATTACGAAACAGTACTACATGCAGTGGTTCGCGGCAAACAAATAATCCTCCTAAGTCGTGAGACCTCAACAAATTTTAACAAGACTTTCTCGGCGATAAGAGAAGGCAAATACACTCGCAGGGCAGATGAATCGCCTATCAAGAAACTCGCGCTCAATAACCAACATGTGTTCAGACTGAAAAGCCAAAAAGACACATTAGACTTACCGAACCTTTAAAAAGTGTTATTGTAAAAAAATCTTTCTTTCATTATAGGAACAAGAAACATACCTTGTTTCTTACTTTATACCATTTGCTCTACGTTCAACTATGAATGTATTTTACTATTGCTCACGTGAAAATAATACTAGGTCCTAGAAAAGCGTAGAGAGCGTTTAAAAATGATGCTGGTCTCATTTTTATTAAAATCCCTGAATTTTGAAAATTGCAAAAAGTTGAAAACTCTTTCAGCATTTTCCTACGAGTTCTACATATGAAAGGACGGTAAAAAAACTTGTGCTTGTCTCATTTTCGGCAAACACTGTATTTTCGAAAATTGCAAAATTTGACAATGAAAAAAAAATCTTGATATATCTTTTCTTAAATGATTTTTTAAAAAAAGTAGTTTTACCTTAATTTCGGCTTGAAATTTGCGCAGAAGAGGCTTTAAGAAACGGCGCAAGTCTCGTTTTAATTAATGTCTAATTTTTTGAAAAATACAAATGTAAATAATACGAGAAGCATACTTCTAAAGTTTTTACATGAGACAATGAATAGAAAAAGTAGCTTACATTTTGACCTAGAACCTGCCTTTCAATGATAATTTTATCGCGACGGTTTTATCTGTTCCTGATACAAGGCCCAGTAAAGAGACTAACAGAAACAATTCGTAAAGTCGATTGAATTAATTTTCGTCTCATAATAGGCATTATAAAATCACAGAAAATCACTTCAATTTCAATCATGGAGAAGATGAAAGAGAAACCTGATATCTATAAACAACACTTAAGTATCACTGTAATTATTTTGTTGTATGTAAAAATAATTTGTCTTTTACACATTTGTCCATATACATAACGAGCGCTCATATTATTTTCTGTAATATTGCACACGCCTTTATTTCATTTGCCTTTTAATCGGTAAAGCGTCAAATAGCAATAAAACGAATCTTTAGCCAAAGTACAGACCCATTGAGCGCAGGAAACGAGACGCACTCATTTCCATGCTGCCATAACACACAACGTTCTAATAGCTTTCACATCCCGTGAGAAATTGCCATTGTACCAACACCCCCTTGGTTTCCTCAACTGGCGACTATCGGCACTCCACTCCCCTCAACTTCATTTCATTAGTTCTCTGTGGAAACTCTTTGCCGCTTCGTCATCAATCAAAGAAGCTTAATTGCTCCGGCGATGGGGGCGGGTGTGCGGGCGGATAGGGCGGGAGCAAATTAGGTCGCGTAACGAGGCGATGCGGGGCTCAGTAATGAACTTTAAAATCGATTAATATCGCAAGTTGATCCGACGAAAGCGCGTTCCGCTCTCGCTGCACTCGACTATCGAGCGGCGTAATCGACTCCGCTATCGGCGTTGCGATACCCCGGGACGTTGGCAAGCGAGCGTTCGTAGGTAAGAGAGAGAATCTCGCATTGGATCAGCGTGTGTTTGATCGTCGATTCGATTCAATGTGATAGTAGATATTTTATTAGGAATTTTCCCGGTTTTGCGGCCAAAAAAGGCTGATATGGATATATCTACCTTTCTTTTAGCTGCAGTTTTACGGTCGAACTACTGGGATTGCAATGCTACACTGAAAAAAGGAACTCATATATCACAACAAGGTTTCAATAGTTACACAAAGCCTTGTTACGAGAAACGGAAACATTGATGCTTTATTCCTTTCCCTGGATGCGATAGCATCAAAGATAAAAGTCAACATTGATGGACTATCCGGCCTGTGATTGCTGAAAAGGCAATGATGCTTCATAATCCGACCTGGTGCCCTCCTCAATGCTATACACTTTGCAGAGCAGTGACAGGTCACAGCAGCAAGGTACCTGGTCAGAAGGCCCCGAAGAGCTCTGTGCTGATGGCGCGGGGGAGGGGGAGGCAGGAAGTGGAAAGGGCGCTCTGCTGATGGCAGTGCGGGGGGCGGGGGGGCAGCAGAGAGAATGTCAAGAGTTTGGTATTGCACGCAGCAGCGGCAAGCAGTGCTCGCTCAGTTTCTGCAGATACTCGTCAGTGTTTTCACAGCGATTTGTCTTTCCAACTCATTGCTTTGCATTCATTTGAGCTTTTTTTATTGTTAAAAAACAAAATATTTGATTACTTTTTAATACTCAATTGTGCATTGCAAATAGGTATGTTTTACATTTACTAATTTCCCAATTTATTGAAAATGTTTTGAAAATAAGGTTTCAAACATCATTAGTGGCAGTTAGAAATTGTATAATTGATTATTGTAGTATTCTCATATCTGTATTTAAATTGTCGCTAAAGCCTGTCATGTTCTGTAAATATTTCAACCAAATATTTTTATTTTTTAGGTTGATTTTGGTACAGGTGTTGGAAATTGGTTTATCGATGCAGATAATCATGGATATTGTGAATTCCAAATGCCTATTCAATGTCAAAAGTTACTCCAATACATTATTTTAGTTAATTTTGGAGGGGTGATGGATTTCTGGTACACTGTTCATTCATATTTATTATTCATAAAATGTATATACAATGATGGTTCTACTTTTTAATGTGGATAATATTTTGATCGGGCCAATTATTTTAAAATTCTAATTAGGTAATAACTAATCAGTTTTATAATTTGTAAGGTTGTGATCTCAGAACTACTAAGAATAATGAGGAAAAAACATTTCACATTCCCATTAGAAAAGTGTCAACCACAAAAATGCTAGGTAACAAACATTGTATGAATGCACGACTAACATTTCTTTGTCAAACATTATGCAATGATTTTGGACTCTTTGTTTTTGTCATCTTCAAAATTACCAGAGAAAATGATTGTTGTGTCAAGAGATGGGCAATATAATTGTAGTTCTTTTGACCGTGATAATTTTCAAAAATATTTTCTTATGAAATAAAACAACTCGATATCACTGGAGAGGATTTCCATGCACTTAAAATGCTAAACTTTGCATGCAAACGTTCATTCATGTGCGGGTTAAAAAGACACTAAAATGCACAATAAAATTTTAGCTTGGTATTTTTTTTGTTTTTTGCTATAGTGAACAATGAATTTCTTTTCACATTTTACTTCGTAAAATTCAACCTTTTGTAACAAGTGAATGTTTTTGAACATTCCTTCTATATCACAAGTCATAATTGCAGCTAAGTTTGAAAATGAAATCTGAGCCAATGTGAAATCAAATTCTGAATTTTCTGCTTTTGCGCCACAAATATTTTTACTTTTTGGTGAAGTTTCGTTGTCGGGATTTAAATTTATCGCTTTATATAATTTTTCCTGTCGCACTCACCTGTGCAAACACTAATTTCAAAATATACATGTTTTAATGACATAACTTTTCAATCACGCATACCATCATCAATGAAAATAATGCTTGCCAACATTACTTAATGAATATAGTTTTATCTGGGTTAAGTACATGCATTAAACCAATAATTCGGGGATAGGAAATATTATAACTGGTTTCTCTACTTCACCTTTCAGAAAATCACTAATAATAGGAGAAACAAATTTAGAGATGACTCAATTCTAGAATTATTGTGCGTAGATTTTCACATGCAATAATGTGTATAACTAAAAATTCAATTTTTATTGGATTATAACGCTTGGCGGGGGGGTGATACATGTGGATTGATTGTTTTATACAGAACCTGGCTTCTCTACATATGATTTTTCCGGAAAACTATCTAAATGCAATGCTAAAAATGTCAAACTGATGTATAACCCTGTATTGCGTATAGTTTAACATGTTTAATTGTTTATCTTGGCTAAATAAATAATGTGAATATTAAATTGTAATAATTTGTGAAACATTATTAATTATATTATAGTATGTGTATTATAATCAGAAGTGCTATCAGGATTTTTCTGGGTGTGTGAAAATTATCAATATTCGAAGAATATATTCCTAAATTATGTAGCGATCCAGAATTGTCATCATTAAATAAAGTAACATGGAGAATATTCAAATTTAAAATCATTTCAGAAAGGGCTATTAATCTGTTAAGAAAACTTATTATTGGACTCATCCAATAAAATGGAAACCAATCAAAGAAATATACAAAAAAGCATCTAAAAATAATTTTCATTTAAATTTTTAGTCATAATTAAAACATCTTGGCGCTTCTACATATAAAAAATTAAATATGTAATTATTGGAATCAATAATAAAATTTGCTATATGTATGTATTTATGAACCAATTTTAAAGTAGTTTTGAAGTAATTGCTGGTGTCCCTAAGCATGGGCTTAGTCTCCTTACAAGTTCAATCCACCCAATCGCATTAATGATTAAGTGTATAATATATGTTGCATTATCATTTGTTTGCAATCAATTTTATGTCAATATATTCTATTTTATTGTTTATATATTGTACTTTTATTAT
This sequence comes from Gryllus bimaculatus, assembly GCA_017312745.1. NCBI lineage: Eukaryota > Metazoa > Arthropoda > Insecta > Orthoptera > Gryllidae > Gryllus > Gryllus bimaculatus. The sequence goes on along the minus strand of BOPP01000071.1, from coordinate 383,854 downwards.
AGCTTACACATTTTACTTTGCAATATATATATATATATATATATATATATATATATATATATATATATATATATATATTCTAACCCGTCCTTCTTTTCTTAACTTACCACCTTGAACGGCGGCACCGTTGAGCCGTAGGGGGTTATCTAGATTTGCTCGTGAAGCGAGCTTAAACTTCTCGGGACGCAGGATCTTTGGTTGCGAGAAAGGTCTGAACCCTCGACACAAAAAAAAAACATTGCAATTGTTAAACAGGTTTTAATTGCTTTTAACCCGCTTCGTCTTTGCATCACACACACAAATGAATAAACACATATAATTTACACCAAAAATTGAGACTGAAATGATTGCCCTAATCTTCACTGGGAATTCCATTGGAAAACTAAATATATCTAAATCTATGCTATTCTTTTACATTGCACACGAAACCAAAATTTTCAATTTACAATCTCCTGCTTCAAAATATCACATGCAAAGAAAAAAATGTGTGCAAGTGCACCACTCTCATTTACACTTTAACAGTGGCAGAAAATAACAGAATAACAAATGATCCATATAGAATATTTTACGCAGGCAATAGTGCATCAAAATGTCTCCTACTATGATACTGCAATTTGTTGCCACCCGTGTCCTCAATTTCTTAACACTTTCTTATACTAATTTTTCCCTGCCGACGTGAACTTGACCTATTTTCCGCGCCCTAAATGTTACCTCGTGGACTTCCCACTTTTGACCTTGATGGCCTGCGCTGGTCTCTGCGTCGACGTCGCTCGATCCCAGCTTCTGCGTCGTAAAGAGACGGGATTCGCCTCTGCCGTCTACGTTGTCTTCTTGCGTCCTCTTCCGGTCTTCTTCCTAGCCGTTCCGTCTTCTTCCTCGTGCGTCTGGGTCCTCGACCTCTTCTTCCTCCTCGTCTGCTACCGGCGCCTCTGACCAAGCCCACGTTGCGAAAATGTCCCTTGCACTTCACCGAATACTCGTGCAATTTCCGCGCTCGTTGCTTCTTCTACTTTGCTATACCAGAGCTTTCAATGCGTCTCTCACAACGGGGAACTTTTACTTCCCATGTCGTTAATTGAAGGAATGCTTTACTGAATCTGCACTATCTCGCGGATGACTGCCTAGAACGTCTGTTCGACACCGAATACTCCTACCTAGTAGTCGTTGCAGCGGCGAACAATATCTGAGCTAATGTTAACAAACAGCTGCTCGGCTAACGATGGCAAAAGATCTGCTAGTTCGGCGAGCGGTGGCAAAAGAGAAGAGCTGCTTACTCGGTGAGTGGTGGCAAGAGAGACGAGCTGCTTACTCGGCGAGTGGGGGCAAAAGAGAGCTCCCGCTTGCGGGTTCGCGTATATATCGACCGACGCCTGGGGAAATTGCAGTGGAGGGGTTTGCTTCCCGTCCCTCAACCCTCCACGAGGAAAACGTTGCTCGCTAGTTCGCCACCGTCTAGTACGGGCAACGGATACCAGGCCGCGCGTTTAAAAGCCTCTGCTTCGCCGCGCCTGCTATCCTCGCTGCCTGTGGGTGTTCACACATACTAGACGGTTGCGTTATGGGGTTGCACAATCCCATGACGTCACAATGTATCTTCTTCTTCGACGGTTTCTACCACTTAGAGTTTTCCGTTTTCGATTTCCATAATTCTCGGTCCTCCCATTGACCCTCTTCCAATCCTTTCTCCTCCATTACTTCACATTATATATATATATATATATATTATATATATATATATATATATATATATGTCTTCCTGGTTTAAACCAGGTCTACCTCTTCTACGTCTTCTTCAGGTATCCAATTTAACAATTTGTTTTGGCCATCTCTCATTTCGCATCCTCTGGACATGTCCATACCATTGAGAGCTTTATTTTTCTAATCTTCTGGTTATGGTTGTTTGAAACCGCCAGCTCTTTCCCACACCATTTCGTCTTATTTTATCTCAGTTTTGTTATCTGCAAAAGAATCTTCTCATAAAGTCGAGCTCTACCGACCGTATTCTGTCTCTACGGCGTTTCGTTAAAGGCCACAATTCTGCTCCATATAATATAATACTTTCCACGATAATGTGGAATATGTGTAGTTTTGTGTATTGCCTTAAAACACTATTCCATATAAGGCCATGCAGAGCTTTGATTGCATTCCTCGCCATTGTAAGTCTAGTAGTTATATCTTCATCAATTTTCCCATCGTCAGTAATTACAGTCCCAAGATATTTAATTTTCGAAACGTTAGCTATTTCGTCATCAGCGATATTAATATTAGAGGCATCTCTCCTATGCATAAATATTCTGTCTTTCTAAGGTTGATTTTAAGTCCATTTTTTCGTATTCTTTACTTTGCGAAGCATATACTCCGTATCTTCCCATCTGCTACATAATTACCTGATCATCTGCAAAAAGCAGAGAATGTAAGCACTTGTCATTTATGGGAACTCCCATTTGAGAAATTTCTTGTACCAGGTTTCCAAAGCTTGTTTCCATATATAATATAAATATATATATATAATATATATATATATATATAATATATATATACATATATATATACATATATAATATACATATATATATAATATATTGTGCATTCCATTTTTCTTATTATCTGGCATAAGCAATGGTTGTTATCCAAACATGACCTCCCACTTTGTTCTTCGCTGAAAGGTATTCTTTTTTGTATTTTTTCCTTTAGAATACTAGCGAATAGCCTAGCTATTGATGGGATGACACTAATTCCTCTGTAATTTTCACAACTAGTTTTGTCACCTTCTTGTGTATGGAACTGATGTATGACATAATCCATTCCTTGCGGGATTCACCGCTAACGTCAATTCTGTTAAAAAGATTTCGGAGGTACTCAACGATACTAGAGCTCCGTTTTTAAAAGTTCCATTCTAAGGTTTCCTGGTCTGGAGCTTTATTGTTTTTGGGCTCTCGCCAAAGTCCTCTTTACATCAAGCCGACTAATTTCAGGTTCCCATTCTTGCCAATGTGTGCATTCCAAATCTTGTTGGTATTCCATACTATTTTCTTGCAATAATGTTTCGTAGTAGTCAATCCATATTGTAGGAGTTATTATTTGTATTTTGCTTCTGTTACAGTTTTTTCTCATATTTTTAATGGTTTTCCATGCTTCAGTTGATCTATTATATCCCATTGTACTATCTATATCCCTACATCATCTCTCCCAGTGTTCATTTTTTTCGATTTTTACTAATTCTTTAACTTCTTTTCTCTTTTCTACATATTCCTTTCGTGTGTCGTCTATTTGAAATCCATGCCAAATATAATTTTTTTCTTTTCCTTAATCATGCTTTCTAAATTTTCGCTAAATTTCTCTACAAACTTGCTTTTTTCTTGCTCCACTCCTAAAACTTCCTTAGCTGCTTCAAAAACACCCTCTTTTAAATGATTGTACATTTCTTCGGGACTTTTGTCTTCTGAGTTTTCTAGGTTATTCTTAATTCTGTTTTGGTATAGCATCTCAACACTGTATTGTTTTAAAAGGTCTGTTTTAAAATTTACATCGTTTTCTTCTATTAAAAGGTCAGTATCTTTTTCAGAACATCTTCGTTTATTTCTAAAAGGAAAAACATGTTTGCTCACTACCATATGATGATCAGTTCCACATTCTGGTTGACGGTATACTCTCACATCATTCAGTTTAACTCTTCTCTCATTCTTCACCACAACTAAATCAATTACAGATTGTATATTTCTTACTGGATCTATTCGTGTATATTTGTAGATATTATGTCTGAACAACGTATTCCCTACACATAGTGTATGTTCCTTACATAGGTTGATTAATCTTTTTCCATTGTCATTAATACTTCCCTCTCCGTATTGACCTACTACTTCACGTTCTCTATTACCTACTCTGCTATTAAATTCCCCAATTAATAATATTTATTTTGATACGGAATACTCGCTATAATTTCGCTGAGGTGTTGAAAGAACTTATTCTTTTCATCTACATGTGCATTATCATTTACGGCATTCCCCCTAAAATTGTTATCTTATGACGAAAAACGTTCATATCTATTCTTAGTATCCTTTCATTAATATTCTCTCTCTGTTTAATGAATTTTGTTCATTTACGTTTAATAAGGAAAGAGACTCCACTTCTAGCTCTAAAATCTTTGGGTACACCACTCCAAATATGAAGATATTCATTCACAATTTCTTCCCTTTTTCTTCGTTTCCATAAGTATAATTATGTCCAGGTTCATTTTTTTCAATTTCTGAGATGACCTCCCTCTGACTTGTTCGTAGGCCTTGTATATTCCATGTTCCAATTTTCATTGTCCGTTTTCGTAGCCTTTGTCGTAAGTTTAATTTTGGTCTGGTCCGAGGCTGGTCCGAAGTTTTTTTATGGAGCCGGGATGTTAGCCCTGCGTCCAACCCCCATGTTTAATTCTGGAGGTAGATGTTTTTTCAGGGTTGTCATCCCTTAGGAAGGTTGGTTTCACTACACCTACGGAAGCCCTCCTCCCCCCTTGGATTTCTGTCAGGGTTTCCTTCTCTCATGGTTCCCGTTTTAAGGCGCCGGAAACTCGCCTTTCGTCTCACCCTTTTCGTTACTCTGTAGGTTCTCATCACGCAGAGCATCTAGGGCCACCACGAGGAGGTTTGGGAAGGGACATGATGACTCAGCCTTTCTACAAAGGTTCCCCATTACAGGAGGGCCTTTCCTGGTATTTAATGGTGTATACCTATGAGCCTCAGTATACCCCATCAGGGCCCGAGTCGTCCATTGGGACCCTGTCACTATATATATATATATATATATATATATATATATATATATATATATATATATATATATATAGTATTGTACCTGCAATGTATTCACTACATTTATCTTTAGAAAGGGACAGGTGTCTTGGTTCGTGAATGGGCCTCTGAAGGTTTGACGAAAACATTGGAAAAATTCAACTATCATTCTTTTAAATAAACAAACGAATTATTACCAATTAGTACACCAATTCAAGTCTCATCACTTTCCGTTTTGGCACCAAAACTATACCCATAAGCTCAGATTCCACAGTACCTTGAATACCATAAACCGTTTCTTTTCGGATGCTCTCCAGCGGCTGTGGCGATCGGCGCGACTCGGTGCCCGTCGGACGGTTGATCTTCGCTCGGAGACCCGTGGCCCCAGCTCTCCGCGACGCAACGATACCTTTGCTTTGACCCCGACCGTTGTGAGTGTATTTCAGATCGGGTATGCACTAAACCAATATCATTGTCCACCTATCTTTTGTTAGTTTTCTCAGTTCTCCCTTGCTGCACAACCTGCCAGTTTCACTTCGTCTTTTCACAATCACGTATAGACGTGGCAACTATCCTCCACTGTTACCAGCCATGCAGTCCATAGTTTTACTTTGTCTCCACAGTTCCCGGCACCTATTATGCTTCTTCATGCTTACCCTATTTATTAACGGCCACTATCACACTTAATTCACTCCTTGATGACTTCTCTTCCATTATTTAACTTCATTTTGTTCCTTTTTAACCGCGCGCATCAACACCGCTCACCGCTCCGCTCTCCTTCGAGTTCTGTTCCACACTAACTGCATTTCGCCCGGTCTCGCCGTCCTTTTGCTCCTGACCCGTTCCCAGATGTTGTCAGCTACTCGCCGCCGTTACCGCGCAATTCAAAGTACATGTATCCAAGAAAACTCACCGCGTTTCAATGTATTTTAGAGAAACGCACCGCGTTTCATCACCCCCTCCTCCCCCTTTTCGGATTTTTCTTGGTAAAAATCCAATGAACTACTACAACCTAGTCTTGAATGCTGCCCTCTCTTGTAAGGCAGGGTCTCAAATTATGGAAATTGTAATCTCCTACCACGTTAAAAAATCTCGCCACTTTCTTATCGGGATGAGCTATAAAAGAGCTGTTGTAGAACATTTCTTTCCACTTCTCGAAAGCGTCCTAGTATGCATCGTCCCACTTCCTTTTGTGACCTTTTTCAAATGTTAGTAGAGTGGGTACATCACATCCGTAAATCGTGGACATAACCGTGCATAATAGTTGCATGTGCCGATGAGCCAGCGTACTTCTCTCACAGTTCTCGGTGGCGGTACATTTCTGATCTCTTCGTTCCAATACCGTTCGAAAAACCGTTCTTTAAACTCCTTCAGTGACTCAGAAAATACATCGAATGTATCGGCCCACGTTCGGGCGTTCCTCTCTAACAGTAGATACAAGAATTGGATCTTGCATCTTTCCGATATGTTAAATACTGCTAAGTACCGTTCTGCCACTCGTATAAATGCATAAGGGTTTTCCCTGCCATCTCCCGAAAATTTCAATAACCTTGTGGCGCCATCCCACCCGCGGCAATCGGTGATATTTTTCATTCTTCTATCTGTTCAATAACGGCTTCTCTCTCTCTCTCTCTCTATATATATATATATATATATATATATATATATATATATATGACAATTGTATATTTTCTTAACACACACACACACACTGTCAACAATCAGTAACGTGTTACATCAAACGATGCTTAAATAAGGCAACACGGACGGCTGGATCCTGCAACCTGTATTGTTCCACGCGTCGACTACGCAGGCCTACTCCTCCTATCAGTATCGCCCGGATACGTCATGACGGTAGGCTGAACTCTCCAACATGTGGTGCTCGCTTACGCCAGCTCCTCCATAAAGGGTGCTTGGGTTTGGCAACTCCTAGCTGTGCACTTCTAACAATCTGCATTCTGTGGTGAGCAACACGGCACCCTTCATGATGCAACTTTTCGTTCCAACAATCTCCGTCACGAAACAGCAACCGTGAACCTTGTTGGGCCTATATTATCATACATTCCCTTGTTACAGTATCATGGATCAGGTATACTGCAACTGTCCTTTTTTTTCGTGTAACGATTTTATTTTCACTCCCATCGTTTTATTTTGTTTTAACTCATGCGAACAGTTTTTATTCATGAACCTTATTCCAGACATATGTTGATTCATGTGTGACAGTTTTGGTATTTAAAATACTAAAATAAAATTAGGGGACGGAACTAACCTATCAGTTTTTTTTATAATTTTAATCAAACTTAATTTAAAACCAAATATGGCGAATTTACTTTTAAATTTTAATTTTAATTTAATCACAAACTGCCAAAATTAGTTCAATTGATATTTAAATCGCTTCTTATGATAAACAAAATTGCGAACAACAATTACAATATCTAGAATATTTTTATAACTTGCAGCCATAGGGTTCGGCAAAGCGGATACATCTTATATCCTTACTACCAAATAGTTCACTCACTAAAGCTAAGGTACAATCTCACTACGTTCCAACGCTTTCTGAGCAATATGACCGAACAAGCAAGTTGGAAGAAAGATATGTATTTTGGCCGCCCATCAACCTTCTTCTTCTTCTTCTTCTGCTTCATGGAGTTAGGCCTTAAGGCCTGTTTCCACATCAAGAGAATGTGTCTTTCCATCTTGTTAGTGGGCGGCCAACATTTCTTCTTCCTCTAGGATTGTACTGATATATTATTATGGGGATTCTGTTTGGAGGCATGCGTTGAATATAGTCATGCCAGTTTCTCCTTAATGATTGGATTCTGTCTTTTAGATAAAATATATTCAATTCGGTTCTGATGTCATCATTATATTGAGTATCTAAAATATTGTAACCTTCTACTGAACGTAGGAATTTCATTTCAGCGATTTCTATTTTCCTTCTGTCAGCTGTATTTATAGTCCAGTTTTCGCATGCATAAATTAGCGTAGGTACTGCCATTACTTTGTAAAACTTGAGTTGCGTGGTTTTTAAAGTCTTATTTTTTAATGTTCTTCTGATTGTCTCATACATATTATAGAATCTATTTAATTTCCGGCTTATGTTATTTTCTGACAGTAAGACACATTGAAGACTAGATAGGTGAAATTATTTGTGTGTTCTATCGGTTCATCATTAATTATAATTTTACATCTAATGTGGTTTGTTCCTTCAAAGACCATTGATTTTGTTTTCCTAGTGGGGATTTACATATGCCTGTTCATTTAGTTTGTGTGCTGCAATTTGTAGTTCGTCTTCTGAGCTACTAAAAATTACTTGGTCGTCTGCAAAAAATATAGTGTTTAGAAATTTGTCATTTATTTTTAAATGTGTTTTCAACTGCCCTTGCCATTGCCGGACAATCTCGTCTCTATATATATATATATATATATATATATATATATATATATATATATATATATATATATATACACTGAATAGTGATGGCGAAAGTGGACACCCTTGTTTGACTCCTTGATTTATTCCCATAAAGTTATAACTTCTTTGAGATCTTTTATCAATGCATATTTTAGTGTCGAAGTAGAGACTTTGTATTACTACTATTAGATGGGCTGGGAGTCCTTTTTTATGCATTATTTCCCACAGTTTCTTTCGGGACACTTTGTCGAAAGCTTTTTCACAATCTATAAATAGTATATATGTCTGTAAGTTAAATTCTCGTCTTTTCTGTATTAGTTGTTCCACTACGAATATGCAGTCGGGACATGAGCGGCCTTTCCTGAAACCGCACTGTTCTTCCAGTAACATATGCTCATTAATAATATTTAATCGCTGAGTTAGCATATATCTTATAGGCTGTGTTGAAAAGACTTATTCCTCTGTAATTTTGGCAATCTTGTCTATTACTTTTTTTAAAGATCGGGCATATAATTCCTTTCCTCCAATCTTCGGGAACGGTATCGCCTCCGAGCACATATTTATTATTTTGAGGAATCTCCTTCTTATTTCATTCGGTGCGTACTTAAGTAGTTCGGCATTCATGCAATCAGTTCCTGGCGATTTCTTATTTTTGAACGTTTTAAGTATATTGTTCAATTCGTCCAGTTCAATGGGATCCACTTCTATTATTTTTTCCGATAGGGGGTTTTCGGGAGTCTCTGTGTTTGTCCAAAGAGACTGATAGTATGTAAACCATTCTTTCTCGGAGATATTGTTAATTTTTAATGTGTCTCTTTCTGTCAAGTTTAGATACTTCATTATTTTGTAGGCAGTGTCCTGTGCTCCATGACAGTCATGTTCAAACTCGCTTACATATCTATCCCAACTTTCTCGCTTTATCTTTCTAATTTCTCTCTTCGCAATAGCGCTTTTATTTTCATATTCTATTTTGTCTTCCTCAGAATGTGATTGGAGATACTGTAGGTAAGCATTTTTCTTTTGATCGACAATTTCTTGTATTTATTCATTTTAATTTTGGAAACCCTTCTTATTCCTTGCTTTTGTTCTTTTGTCTCGAACTTCTTCTGCTGTTTGTAATATTATCTCCTTAAAATCTTGCCATTCTACATTTACACCTGTACCGATTGCTCTTTGATCAATAGAGGATAGCAATCATGAGCAGTATAATCTTCTTATACTCTCTTGTTGCAGCAGGTATACTTTAAAGTTAGTTTTATTTTGCGTAGCCTTCGACTTTTTCCAGTGGTTCCATTTCCTAGGGATTTTAAGTTTACAAAGAACTAAGAAGTGATCCGCACTAACGTCGCAGCTCCTATATACTCGTGTATCATTCACGTATGGGGAGAGTTTCTTGTTGGATAGGATATAGTCGACTATTGATCTCGTACCTCTTGCTGACCATGTGTATTTGTGGATATCTTTATGTCGGAAGAGGGTATTAGTTAGTTTTTTTTGAGCACGTTAAAGCTAACAAAGTTTCTCGAGGTTATGCCGTTCTCATTTAGAGTTTGTTTTCCATTGTTCCCAATTAGATTTCCCATGATTTGTTGTCCAACACGTGCATTAAAATCACTTCCAATTGCTACACAATCTGTCTTGTTTATTGTGTTTAAGTGAGACTGGAGGGATTCATAGAAGTTAATACTTTCTTCTTTAAGTCCCTGTTCAGGTGCATACGTGCAAATAATCGTAATATATCCTCTAGCTGTTTTTAGTCGAACGTTTATTATCCGGTCGCTTACAAAGTTATAGCTCTGAATTCTATTTTTTAGGGAAGATTCAATCATTATTCCTACCCCTGATGATGCTCTTTTATTTTGAGAGACTCCGCTATATAAAAGAATGTAGTTTAGGTATTCCAATGTGCCTTTTAATTTTTTCTTTGTGTCGATAATGAGACATATATGTACGTTAATGTTTTCTAATTCTTTTTGTAATATTTCTTCTTTTTGCGTCAAACCTCTTACGTTCCAAGTAGCTAGGTTCACGTTCTCAAAATTCCTTTTCCTATTCCTGTTCTTTGCATGGATCGTCATATGATTGGTCCGGCTGTTCTCTGGATGTTATCAGTAATGGGTGGTCTCCCGGCCGTGTTACGAGCACTGCGCAGGACTAGCTTTGTGATGGGGATGCCGTCTTAACTGCCCCCAATCTGGCAGTATGCATCATTTGGAGCACTATCCTAGATGCGTAACTTTTCCCGCACTCGTAATATCGCAGGTACTGGGCCGCATCTGCCCTGGAAGATATAGGAAGCTTGAGGTGTCGGTACTTCCACCTCTTCTGCCGTTGGTCTTCCCTCGCTGGTGTCCTCCCGTTCTAGGGGAGAGGGCATGCACTGCTTCCTCTTCTGGAGTACTTCTTCGTCTCATCCCTACCCTTTGACCTGTCCGACAAGGGAGACCCTACCAGTAGCTACGCTACCGCCGGCATAGCTCTCAGGGTCAAAGAGAGAGATGGCGCCTAATGTTACTCGTGGACTTCCCCTTTTGACTTGATGGCTGCGCTGGTCTCTTGCGTCGACGTCGTCGACAGCCTTCTGCGTCGTAAGAGACGGGAATTCGCCTCTGCGTCTACGTTGTCTTCTGCGTCCTCTCCGGTCTTCTTCCTAGCCGTTCGTCTTCTCTGTGCGTCTGGGTCTCGACCTCTTCCTTCCTCCTCGTTGCTACCGGCGGCTCTGACAAGCCCACGTTGGAAAATGTCCCTGCACTTCACCGAATAACTCGTGCAATTTTCGCGCTCGGTTGCTTCTTCTACTAACCTTTCTATACCAGAGCCTTTAATGCGTCTCTCACAACGGGGAACTTTTACTTCCCATGTGTTAATCTTGAAGGAATGCTTTACTGAATCTGCACTATTCGCGGATGACTGCCTAGAACGTCTGTTCGAACACCGAATACTCTACTAGTAGTCGTTGCAGCGGCGAAAAATACTGAGCTAAATGTTCAACAGCTGCTCGGTAACGATGGCAAAAATTTGCTGTTCGGCGAGCGGTGGCAAAAAGAGTAAGAGCTGCTTACTCGGTGAGTGGGTGGCAAGAAGAGACGAGCTGCTTACTCGGCGAGTGGGGGCAAAAGAGAGCTCCCGCTTGCGGGTTCGCGTATATACGACCGACGCCTGGGGAAATTGCAGTGGAGGAGGTTTGCTTCCGTCCTCACCTCACGAGGAAAACGTCTGCTCGCATAGTTGCCACCGTCTAGTAGGGGCAAGGTACAGGCCCGCGCGTTTAAAAGCTCTGTTCGCCGGCCTGCTATCCTTCGCTGCTGTGGGTGTTACACATATAGACGGTTGCGTTATGGGGTTGCACATCCATGACGTCACAATGTATCTTCTTCTTCGACGGTTTTCTACCACTTTAGAGTTTTCGTTTTCGATTTCATAATTTCTCGTCTGCCATTGACCCTCTTCAATCCTTTCTCTCATTATTCACATCTATAATATATATTTATTATATATATATATATATTATATATTGTCTTCCTGGTTAAAACCAGGTTCCTCTTTACGTCTCTTAGGTATCCCAATTCTAACAATTTGTTTTGGCCATCTCTCCATTTCGCATCCTTGGACATGTCCATATCCATTGAGAGCTTTATTTTTAATCTTCTTGGTTATGGTTGTCTTGAACCGCGCAGCTCTTTCCACCAGTTTTTTTTTTTTCGTTTTTATTTTATCCAGTTTGTTATCTGCAAAGATTTCTATAAAGTCGAGCTCTACACGACCGTATTCTGTTCTACGGGTTTAGGTTAAAGGCACATTCTGCTCCATATCAATATATACTTTCCACGATAATGTGGAATATGTGTAGTTTTTAGTGTATTGCCTTAAACACTATTCATATAAGGCATGCAGAGCTTTGGATTGCTTCCTGCCATTGTAAGTCTATAGTTTATACTCTTCATCAGAATTTTCCCATCGTCAGTAATTAAGTCCAAGATATTTAAATTCGAAAGTTGTATTTCGTCATCCAGGATTATTAATATAGAGGCATCCTTCTGCCTATGCATAAATATTCTGTCCCTTTCTAAGGTTGATTTTAAGTCCATTTTTTCGTATTCTTTACTTTGCGAAGCATATACTCCGTATCTTCCCATTGCTTACATAATTACTCTGATCATCTGCAAAAAGCAGAGAATGTAAGCACTTGTATTTATGCGAACTCCCATTTGAGAACATTTCTGTAGCCAGGTTTCCAAAGCTTGTTTCCATATATATATTATATATATTATATATATATATATAATATATATAATATATATATATACATATATTATACTATATCATTATACATATATATAATATAATTGGTGCATTCCATTTTTCTATTATCTGGCATACAGCAATGGTTGTTATCACAAACATGACCTCCATTTGTTCTTTCGCTGAAAGGTCATTTTTTTGTATTTTTTCCTTTAGAATACTAGCGATAGCCTAGCTATTGATGGGATGACACTAATTCCTCTGTAATTTTCAAACTAGTTTTGTCACCTTTTGTGTATGAACTGATGTATGACATAACTCATTCTTGCGGGATATCCGCTAACGTCAATTCTGTTAAAAAGATTTCGGAGGTTTACTCAACGATACTAGAGCCTCCGTATTTTAAAAGTTCCATTCTAAGGTTCTGGGTCTGGACTTTATTGTTTTGCTCTCGCCAAGTCCTCTTTACAATCAAGCCGCTATTCAGGGTTCCCATTCTTGCCAATGTGATGCATTCAATTCTTGTTGGTATTCCATATATTTTCTTGCAATAATGTTTCCGTAGTAGTCAATCCATATTGTACGGAGTTATTATTGGTATTTTGCTTCGTTACAGTTTCTGTTTTCTCATATTTTTAATTGGTTTCCATGCTTAGTTGATCTATTATATCCCATTGTATATTATATCCTACCATATCTCTCCATGTTTCATTTTTTTCGATTTTTAACTAATTCTTCTTTAACTTCTTTTCTGCTTTTCTACATATTCCTTTCGTGTGTCCGTCTAATTTGAAATCCATCGCAATATCATTTTTTTTCTTTTCTTAATCATGCTTTCTAAAATTTCGCTAAATTTTTCTACAAACTTGCTTTTTTTTGCTCACTCCTAATTCCTTAGGCTGCTTCAAAACACCCTCTTTTAAATGATTGTAATTTCGGGACTTTTGTCTTCTGAGTTTTCTATGGTTATTTTAATTCTGTTTTGGATAGCATTCAAACACTGTATTGTTTTAAAAGGTCTGTTTTTAAATTTACAATCGTTTTGCTTCTATTAAGGTCAGTATCTTTTTCAGAACACTCGTTTATTTTCTAAAAGGAAAAACATGTTTGCTCACTACCATATGATGATCAGTTCAACATTCTGGTTGACGGTATATCTCCACTCATTCAGTTTAACTCTTCTCTCATTCTTCACCACACTACATCAATTACGATTGTAATATTTTCCTTACTGGAATATATTCGTGTATATTTGTATAAAAGATATTATGTCCTGAAACAACTATTTCCTACACATAGTGTATGTTCTACATAGGTTGATTACTTTCTTTTTCCATTGTCATTAATACTTCTCTCCGTATTGACTAACTACTATTCAACGTTTTTACTACTCTGCTATTATTCCCAATTAATAATATTTATTTTGATTAAGGATACTCCGCTATAATTCGCTGAGGTGTTGAAAGAACTTTTCTTTTCATCTACATGTGCATTATCATTTACGGCATTTCCCCTAAAATGTTATCTCTGACGAAAAAACGTTTCGTATATATTCTAGTATCTTTCATTAATACTTCTCTCTCTGTTCTAATGAATTTTGTTCATTTACGTTTTAATAAGGAAAGAGAACTCCACTTCTAGTCTAAAATTTGGGTACACACTCCAATATGAAGATATTCATTCACATTTCTTCCCTTTTTCTTCGTTTCATAAGTATAATTTATGTCGAGGTTCATTTTTCAATTTCTGAGATGACCTCCTCTGAACTTGTTCGTAGGCCTTTGGTATAATCCATGTCAATTTTCATTGTCCGTTTTTCGTAGCCTTTGTCGTAAGTTTAATTTTGGTTGGTCCGAGGCTGGTTCGAAGTTTTTTATGGAGCCGGGATGTTTAGCCTCTGCCACCCCATGTTTATTCTGGAGGTAGACTGTTTTTTCAGGGGTTGTCATCCCTTAGGAAGGTTTGGTTTCACTACACTACGGGACCCTCCTCCCCCTTGGATTTTCTTGTCAGGGTTTCCTTCTCTCTGGGTTTCCGTTTTAAGGCGCCGGAAACTCGCCTTCGTATCACCCTTTTTCGTTATTAACTCTGTAGGGTTTCTCATACGCAGAGCATCTAGGCACCACGAGGAGGTTTGGGAAGGGACATGATGACCAGCTTTTACAAGGTTCCCATTACAGGAGGGCCTTTCTGGTTATTTAATGGTGTATCCTATGAGCCTCAGTATACCCATCAGGGCCGAGTCGCTCCATTGGGCCTGTCCACTATATATATATTATTATATATATATATTATATATATATATATATATATATATAGTATTGTACCTGCAATGTATTCACTACATTATCTTTAGAAAGGGACAGGTGTCTTGGTTGTGAATGGGCTCTGAAGGTTTGACGAAAACATTGGAAATTCAACTATCATTCTTTTAAATAAACAAAACGAATTATTACATTAAGTACACCCAATTCAAGTCTCATAACTTTCGTTTAGGCACAAAACTATACCATAAGCTCAGATTCCACAGTACCTTTGATAACATAAACCGTTTCTTTTTGGATGCTCTCAGCGGCTGTGGCGATCGGCGGCGACTCGGTGGCCGTGGAACGGTTGATCTCGCTCGGAGACCCGCTGGCCCCCCAGCTCTCCGGACGCAACGATACCTTTGCTTTGACCCCGACGTTTGAAGTGTATTTCAGATGGGTTATGCACTAAACAATATCATTTCCTATCTTTTTGTAGTTTTCTCAGTTCTCCTTGCTGCAAACTGCCAGTTTCACTTCGTCTTTTCAACAATCCGTATGACGTGGCAACTCTCCACTGTTACAGTCCATGCAGTCATAGTTTTACTTTTGCTTCCACAGTTCCGGCACTATTATGCTTCTCATGCTTACGCTATTTATTAACGGCCACTATCACACTTATTCACTCCTTGATGATTTCTCCTTCCATTATTTAACTTCATTTTGTTCCTTTTTAACCGCGCGCATCAACAGACCCGCTCACGCTCGGCTTCTCCTTGCGAGTTCTGTTCCACACTAACTGCATTTGCCGGTCTCGCGTCTTTGCTCCTGACCGTTCCAGATGTTTGTCAAAGCTATAGCCGCCGTTACCGCGCAAATTCAAAGTAAATGGTTGCAAGAGAAACTCACCGCGTTTCAATGTATTAGAGAAAGCACCGGGCGTTTCATCAGCCCCTGCCTCCCTTTTCGGATTTTTCTTGGTAAAAATCCAATGAACTACTACAAACTAGTCTTGAATGCTGCCCTCTCTGTAAAGGCAGGGTCTCAATTATGGGAAATTGTAATCTTCCTAACAAACGGGGGTTAAAAATCTCGCGCACTTTCTTATCGGATGAGCTATAAAAGACTGTTGTAGAACATTTTTCCTTTCCACTTCTGAAAGCGTCCTAGTATGCATCGTCCCATTCATTTTGTGACCTTTTCAAAAATGTTAGTAGAGTGGGTACATCACATCGGTAAATCGTGGACATAACGTTGCATAATAGTTTGCATGTGCGTGAAGCCAGCGTACTTCTCTACAGTTTCGGTGGCGGTACATTTCTGATCTCTTTCGTTCCAATACCGTTCGAAAAAACCGTTCTTTACACTCTTCAGTGACTCAGAAAATACATGAATGTATGGCGCCACGTTCGGGCGTTCTCTCTAACAAGGTAGATACAAGAATTGGATACTTGCATCTTTTCGGGATTGTTAAATACTGCTCAAGTACGTTCGCCACTCGTATAAATGCATAAGGGTTTTCCCTGCATTCTCCCGAAAATTTTCAATAACCTGTGGCGCCATCCACCGCGGAATCGTGATATTTTTCATTCTTCTAAATCTGTTCAT
Organism: Gryllus bimaculatus; assembly: GCA_017312745.1. NCBI lineage: Eukaryota > Metazoa > Arthropoda > Insecta > Orthoptera > Gryllidae > Gryllus > Gryllus bimaculatus. The sequence continues at coordinate 367,565 of BOPP01000071.1, read as the reverse complement.
AACGGCTTCTCTCTCTCCTCTCTCTCTCTCTATATTATCTATATATAATATATATATATTATATATTATATTATTATATATTGTGAGTACCTGGGAAGCGGTATCTCACGACACAATAAATTCTACAAAGGACAGGGTACATTTTCGTGAATGGGCTTCCAGGGGTTTGGCGCTGCCATTGGAAGATGATCATAAGAATTCTTTTGTGCATTAAATATTTAATAATAAAAACACTCTTACAAAGATTATTTTACAAAACGCAATGGCAAGCCTTTGGTCATAAGTGCAACAATCACGCTACTTAATGATTTTTTTAAGAACCACTGCTGCTGGAGACGAGCCGGGGGCCGTGGCAACGGCGGCGGCGTCTTCGGCAACCTTCGGTCGCGAAGACCGTCGGAAAATCGCTTCCTGACGATACCTACCGCTGGGCCCCAACGCTACGGGATGGATTCGGCGGAGTCCACCCCCCCAGCCGGTACAAAATGTCCTCCGGCACCAACACGACTGACGCGCGATTGAAGCCCGTCGGCAGTTTCCAGTTCAGCAATCCTCTCAATCTTGCGCGATGTCTGCAACAGTACGGCCCGCTGCTGCATTCCCGGGCAGAAATATAACATGTGTCCCGTCGGCCGCACGAAATTTCCTTATTATGTTTTTTGATTTCGTTCTGGTCCGCTTCACTTTCACTAATCATCTGATTATTACTTTCATCAAATCTTAAGTCTCTCACTTCACAGCCAATTCAATCAACTGGTTCTTAACACCACCATAAATTCGTTTGATGCAGACTGCCCCATCCGTGTTTCACTCACTGCGGCTCTCTGGCACACCGTCCCAAAACGCGTCGTCGCCTCGTGTTATCCCCCGATTTGACCGGTTGGTGGCAGCGGCGGCGTGCGTTAGTGCTCTGATAATTCAGTCTTATTTTAATTATAATTATTGATCAACTTTGATTATTACAATACAGAAACGTTCTTCGTTTATATATTATATATATATATATTATATAATATATATTTATATATATATATATTGTACGTACCTGGGGAACGGTACTACACGACAAATAATGATTGAAGGACGGGTACATTTGTGATGGGAATTCCGGGTTTTGATGTTTTTGTTGTTTTTTTTTTTTTTATGCATTAGAAGAATGATCGAAGAAACTCTTTTATGCAATAAAAAGTTTATGTGAAACATCGATGTAAAACATTCTTTACAATACGCAGTGGGCAAGGCTTTAGTGATTCGTGCACAAGTAACGCTACTTGAGGCTTCCGATTGACACGCTGGCTGGAGGCGAGCGGGGGCGCCGGTGGCAGGCGGCGGCGTGTTCGGTCAAACTTCGGTTCGCCCGAAGTTTGTCGGGAAATCGGCTTTCCCTCGGCGGTCGACTCCGCTAGCTCTCCAACGCAATGGCAACGAGCTCGCCGGGGTCCACCACCAGCCGTACAAGCAATATCACATATATAACATGGCACAACGGCGCAATTGCGTCCGTTCGGCTGTTCGGATCCAAGTAGTTCTTCTCAATCCCATCGAATGTTTGCACGGTGGCGGCCGCTTGCTTGCATCACACCGGGCGCATGACGCGTGTCTGTGGTCCACTCAACTCCATATTAATGTTTTCACTGGGGATCCGGTCCTGGTGCGCACTTCATTTCTCCTAATACTGATTATCAATTCTTTTATCACTCTAATCTTCACTTAATGGTCTCATTCCACACTGTTGGTAAATATCATTATAAACTTGCTTGGGGCAGCAAGGCCCGTCGTGTTGCGCTTTGCGGCTCTCTGCCGATAACTTCTTCCAACGTCACACGATCTCGCCGTCTATCCCGATTTTGCCGGGGTTGTGGAGCGGGTGGCGGCGGTCGGCGTTACTACGCTGATCGATTTAGTGTTCTTTTAATTAGAATTAGTAATCAATTTGTTGATTGTTACTTGCAGAACGTTTTCGTTTCAATATAGTATATATACTATATATATATATATATATATTTTATATTATTTGACATTGTATATTTTCTTAACAACACACACAACACTGTCAACAATAGTAAGGTGTTACTCAACGATGCTTAAATAAGGCACAGCAGGACGGCCTGGATCCCTGCACACTCGTCTTGTCTCTTTCACGCGTCGACTAGCAGGCCCTATCTATCAGTATCGCCCGGTACGTCATGAGCGTAGCTGAACTCTCACCAGGCACAGCTGCCTGAGGCTTCGTCATCAATAGCCGCGACTCGCCTCTAAGTTTGCGAGTTCGCGCATCCGCTGTCGCACTTCTAAAATCTGCATTCTGTGGTGAGCAACACGGCACCTTCATAGATGGGCAACTTTCGCAACAATTCCGTACGAAAACAGCAACGGGAACTTGTTGGCTTATTACTCATATCATTCCCTTGTTACAGTAATCATGGATCAGGTATACTGGCAACTGTCTCCTTTTTTCGTGTAACGAGTTTTATTTTCACTCCATCGTTTTTTATTTTGTTTTAACTCATGCGGAACAGTTTTTTATTCATGAACCTTATTCCAGACATAATGTTGATGTCATGTGTGACGTTTTGGTATTTAAAATACTAAAATAAATATTAGGGGACGGAACTAACTATCATTTTTTTTTTATAATTTTTAATCAACTCCTAATTTTAAAACCCAATATGGCGAAAGCTTATCTTTTAAATTTTAATTTTAATTAATCAAAACTGCCAAATTAAGTTCAATTGATAGTTTAAAATCGCTTCTTATGATAAACAATTGCGAACACAACTTCACGCATATATCCTAGAAGACTTGTTACTATAACTTCGTCAGCCTATGACGGGTGGCAAAGCGGGTACAACTCTTATACCTCGTTCTACACTGTCAGTCACTAAGCTACACCGCCCGTACAATAAAAGCCTAGCTCGAACAGTTCGAAGCTTTCTGAGCAATATGACCGACAGCAAGTTGGAAGAAGATAAATGTATTCTTGGCCGCCCATCAACTTTTCTTTTCTTTTCTGCTTCCAAGGAGTTAGGCCTTAAGGCTGTTTCCCACATCAAAGAGAATGTGGGTCTTTCCATTTGTTAGGGGCGGCCACTATTTTTCTTCTCTAGGATTGTACTGAGTATTTTGTATAGGGGATTCTGTTTGGGAGGCATGCGTTGAATATAGTCCATGCCAGTTTTCTCCTTAATGATTGGATTTGTCTTTTCAGATAAAATATATTCAATTCGGTTTGATGTCATCATTTATATTGAGTATCTAAATATTGTAACCTGCTACTGAAACGTAGGAATTTCATTTCAGCGATTTCTATTTTCCTTCTGTCAGCTGTATTTAATAGTCCAGTTTTCGCAATGCATAATTAGCGTAGGTACTGCCATTACTTTGTAAACTTGATTGCGTGGTTTTTAAAGTCTTATTTTTAATGTTCTTCTGATTGTCTCATACATATTATAGAATCTATTTAATTTCCGGCTTTGTTCATTTTTGACAGTAAGACACATTGAAGACTAGATAGGTGAATTATTTGTCGTGTTTCTATCGGTTCATATTAATTATAATTTTACATCTAATGTGGTTTTGTTCCTTCAAAGACCATTGATTCTTGTTTCCTAGTGGGGATTTACATATGCCTGTTCTTTAGTTTTGTGTGCTGCAATTTGTAGTTCGTCTTCTGAGCTACTAAAAATTACTTGGTCGTCTGCAAAAAAATATAGTGTTTAGAAATTTGTCATTTATTTTTAAATTGTTTTCAACTGCCTTGCCATTGCCGGACAATTCTTCGGTCTCTATATATATATAATATATAATATAATATATATATATATATATATAATAAACACTGAATAGTGATGGCGAAAGTGGACACCTTGTTTGATCCTTGATTTATTCCATAAGTTATAACTTCTTTGAGATTTTTATCAATGCATATTTTAGTGTCGAAGTAGAGACTTTGTATTACTACTATTAGATGGGCTGGGAGTCCTTTTTTATGCATTATTTCCCACAGTTTCTTTCGGGACACTTTGTCGAAAGCTTTTTCACTATCTATAATAGTATATATGTCTGTAAGTTAAATTCTCGTCTTTTCTGTATTATTTTTCCACTCGAAATATGCAGTCGGGACATGAGCGGCCTTTCCTGAAACCGCACTGTTCTTCCAGTAACATATGCTCATTAATAATATTTAATCGTGAGTTAGCATATATCTTATAGGCTGTGTTGAAAAACTTATTCCTCTGTAAATTTTGGCAATCTGTCTATTATTTTTTTATAAGATCGGGCATATAATTCCTTTCTCCAATCTTCGGGAACGGTTGCCTCGAGCACATATTTATTATTTTGAGGAATCTCCTTCTTATTTCCTTCGGTGCGTACTTAAGTAGTTTCGGCATTCATGCAATCAGTTCTGGGCGATTTCTTATTTTTGAACGTTTATATATATGTTCAATTCGTCAGTTCAAATGGGATCCACTTCTATTATTTTTCCGATAGGGGGTTTTTCGGGAGTCTCTGTGTTTGGTCCAAAGAGACTGATAGTATGTAACCATTCTTTCTCGGAGATATTGTTAATTTTTTAATGTGTCTCTTTCTGTCAAGTTTAGATACTTCATTATTTTGTAGGCAGTGTCTGTGCTCCATGACAGTCATGTTCAACTCTCGCTTACATATCTATCCCAACTTTCTTCGCTTTATCTTTCTATTTCTCTCTTCGCAATAGCGCTTTTATTTTTCATATTCTATTTTGTCCTTCCTCAGAATGTGAATTGGAGATAGCTGTAAGGTAAGCATTTTTCTTTTGATCGACATTTCTGTATTTATTCATTTTAATTTTGGAAACCCTTCTTATTCCTTGCTTTTGTTCTTTTTCTGAAACTTCTTCTGCTGTTTGTAATATTTCTTTAAAATCTTGCATTCTACATTTAACCTGTACCGATTGCTCTTTGATCAAATAGAGGATAGCAATCATGAGCAGTTATATCTTCTATACTCCTTGTTGCATGCAGGTATACTTTAAAGTTAGTTTTATTTTGGTAGCATTCGACTTTTTCCATGTGGTTCCATTTCCTAGGGATTTTTAAGTTTACAAAGAACTAAGAGTGATCGCATAAACGTGGCCAGCTCCTATATACCTCGTGTATCATTCACGTATGGGGAGAGTTTTTGTTCGGATAGGATAATAGTCGACTAATTGATCTCGTACCTCTTGCTGACATGTGTATTTGTGGATATCTTTATGTCGGAAGAGGGTATTAGTTAGTTTTTTTTGAGCACGTTAAAGCTAACAAAGTTTCTCTCGAGGTTATGCGTTCTCATTTAGAGTTGTTTTTCCATTGTTCCATTAGATTTCCATGATTTGTTTGTCCAACACGTGCATTAAAATCACTTCCATTGCTACAACATCTGTCTTGTTATTGTGTTTTAAGTGAGACGGAGGGATTCATAGAAGTTACTACTTTCTTCTTTAAGTCCTGTTTCAGGTGCATAGTGCAAATAATCGTAATATATCCTCTAGCTGTTTTTAGTCGAACGTTTATTATCCGGTCGCTTAAAGTTATAGCTCTGAAATTCTATCTTTAGGAATGATTTAATCTTTATTCCTACCCTGATGATGCTCGTTTATTTTGGAGGACTCCGATATATAAAATAATGTAGTTTAGGTATTCCAATGTGCTTTTAATTTTTGTCCAACACGTGCATTAAAATCACCTCCAATTGCTACATAATCTTCTTGTTTTATTGGGTTTAAGTGATACTGGAGGGCATTTCCTAGAAGTTATACTTTGTTCTTTACGTCCCCTCTTCAGGTGCATACGTGCAAATCAATGCGTAATATATCCATGTAGCAGTTTTTAGTTCGCACGTTTTATTATCCGGTGCTTAAAAGTTGATAGCTCTGATCTCTATTTTTTAGGGAAGATTCAATCATTAATTCTCACCCCTGATGAATGCTTTTTATTTTGAGAAGACTCCGCTATATAAAAGAATGTAGTTTTAGGTTATTCAATGTGCCCTTTAATTTTTCTTTGTGGTGATAATGAGACTATTATGTACGTAATGTTTTCTAATTCTTTTTGTAATAATTTCTT